>WYDF02186895.1:0-21814 GCA_009867245.2 Adranes taylori | reverse complement strand
ATTAAGCATGAATTACGTGATATCTCATTTTTTTCAAAAATGGACTTACACCACTTTCAAAATAAACGGTCCATATACGAACTTAATAAAAAAAAACCAAATGTAATAGAACTTTAAAACACCCAACACCACGTAAGAAATTTTAAATAATTAAATGTAGCATTTAAACCATGTAAAGAAAATTAATCCTAATAATAGTTCATTGCAATAAGAATATTTTTGCTCTGAATCATGTCTACATATTTTGATAATGATAATAATTCAGCTAGTTGTAAGTAAACGTTTAAAAATAATATGTTCTAAATAATCTGTCGCATTTAAAAATAATATGTTCTAAATATTTCTTGCACAATCATCAATAGCAATTTATACACGTAAATAAACCATAATAAATATTTTTATTTAGTTTACAAACGATATGAAACACAATGCCATCCATACCTGGACTTTTAAATTAAAATTAATTTACCTATATTTAAGAATAAAAACAAAATATTCTAATAAAATTAAATTATAAAAATTTTCTGGAAACACATGCGTCCTTTTGTTTTTTATCAAAATAAATAAATATATGGAATATATAAACCGATGTCGTATGTACATTCCTCATACATGCATGAATATAAGATTTGCCTTTGTTTAGAAATTGAATTGCGGGTGAATATTAAGTCAGTGCATATTTCGTGTTTTGGTTGCCATGGCGAAAAATTGAAAGTTTTAAGTTATTAAGGGTAATAACATTGAACCGCTAAGAGTTAGACCCTAAAGTGTATCATTTTAAATAGAATTACAAGCAGAGCTATCAAAAGATATAAAATATATAGGGTGTTTTATAAAAAAATTATTGCTCAAAATCGCTTCAGTATATTAAACTGCTCACATCGGTAAAAATGAGGACTTACATACGCTCCACAAGCTTCATTTTTCCAACTTTCATAAGAACCGAGATATTTAGGGTAGATTTTTTTTCAAGGTAAAATTACTCCGATGCTATGATGTGCGATTCTTTTAATCTCGCTTAATCCCTTAAATATTTAAGGATCTTTCGATACAAGAAATTTAAAAAAAGTTATGCGAAAGTTTTCGAGAAAATGGACTGCAAAATTTTCAAAAAAAAAAAACGGCCTGTATATATGTTAAATTGTAACTTTAGAAAAAAATGTTTCAAATAAAATCGAAGGGGCTTTAGGCAGACTCTAAAATAAAGTTTATTCGAATGTTATCTTTTACAGTTTCTGAGATATTGAAACTTTGAAGGTGGCAATGTCGGGTTCTGTACAAGACACAGACATTTTTATTCGACGCATAATACGAGGCACTGTATGATTGCAAAATTTTAGCCTCCTAGTTTGAAAACTGAATTTTTTGTGAAAAAAAATGGCGCAATTCCGCCATATTGGATTTATAAAATGCAGGGCGAAATGGACTCACGGCAAATCCGAAATGCACCTACTGAAATTAAAATAGAAATAACCGATACACAAATATTAGGTATAGATTACTTAAATGACAATTGGAAAAATACAGGAGACTCTTCGATGTACCTCAAAGAAATAAACAATGATCAATATGAACATTTTCATCACGATGAAAGACTAATACTGAAAGATCATAATTATTTAAGCCTATATAGTTAAAATACGAGTAAAAATATTCTTCATTCTGTGAAATGTAAAAACCAAATAGCTTTTTGTAATTGTGTTGAGCGATACACACATTTCTGTCAAAATGTCGGCTATTCCTAGTACAGTATTACGTGAGTGACTAATTTGTGTAAAAAGATTCACCTTTTCGGGAGAGATTTCTTCAACCGCGACAATTAAGACACACTTTTATGTAATTATCGCATGTAAAGGGCTTAATTTTCTTAACAATAATATGAGATACTCGAAAGCTAGCACTGACAATACTGTTTGACTGTGCAGTTGGGCTGTAAAATATGTTTTGTTGAGTTGTCAGATTAATCTTTAATGTTTACAACTTCCGTAGATTTCCGTTCGCTAATATAGTAAGTTTATCAATTTCGCTATGTTTTTGTTCATAATGTCTTTTCAAGTTGTAGGATTTTAAAATTTAAATAGAATCACGACAAATCAAACATACAGTAATGTCTTTTATTACAATGAAAAAATACAAATCTTTCTATTCACTTTGTAACTTCTGTTCTCATCTTCAAATTTTCTTGTCTTTTGTTCAATTCCTCTTCCAGCCATTATGAATAAATTATCTGATCGAAATAAATAAAATAAAATTATTGCTATGATCAAACAGTAAACTCCACTATTTTAAGTTGCAACTCGAACAGACCACAGAACGCATTTATTGTGACTAACACGAGTAAACAATATAAACAGTTGCTTAAAAAGTGTACGATTACTCGATTGGTCAATGCTCAGACCATAGCCGTCTTACTCTCACTATTGTGTTTCCGGTTCCACACGCTCGCTAACTGTGGGAGGCGGCAGAAGCATACCAAGAAAGTTTTAATTTCACAAAATATAATATAGATATGAAAAATGTACGAGGACGTTTTTTTTTATGAATACCAAATTACAAAACATGGAAAGCTAAATCTTCAATTTCGACCGCAAATCTCTTCAATTGGGCCAAAGGTTAGGCATAACTGTGTTAGGTAATGCCATCTTTTCTTGTATTGTATGTGCTTATTTCTGTTCACTTTTCCAAGAAACTTTTACGAAGAAATAAAAGTGTAATAGTTACTGTTTTATAAACTTTTATTATTAACATGTGTATAAAATTATTTTACAACAACATTGGATTCTTTTAAAACTCATTTCTTAAATAAAAATAACAATGCTCTTACAAAATTAGATTGTAGATGAAGTCTTACGTATAAAATTATAAAGTACATATAATTGAATAGAACTATGGCACGGATTGTGTGGGTTGCCTGTCAAAGAAATGAACTAAATATGATAACATCATTTGAATAAAGTGTAAAAAATATCATCATGCTAACATAAATGAAAAGCAACTTATAGACATGAAAGCAGCGGACAAAATAAACAAGTGGCTCTGTTTTAAGTGCAAAGAAAAAAGTGAGGTTATGTTATGCCAAAAAGGCGACGGTGCAATTTAGGTGGTTAGGAAATACATCTTTCCTATTAAAATGTAATATACGAAATCAATCTGCATTACAATCCAAGTAATTTGAGATAGGGGTTATTTCAATCCATAGTGTTTCAATATTAAAATTTATTTGCATATGCGACCAACTCTTTTATGCCTTGTTCACACGATAGCAAACATCACGACAGTAGCTGTCGCGGCAGCAACTGCCGTGCATTCCGTCATCATTTGAACGAAGGTAACTATCAAGACAGGACTACCGGACAGTAATGTCATACTATCACGATGGGCTTGATAGTGTGACAGTGTTGCCGTGACTGTTACAGCTACTGTCAGTGTAAACGCGTAACTGTTCACAATTCACTATAATTTCTGTTATCACGTATCAGAGCGGCAATATTTTATGTTCATGTTTGTTGTTAAATTACTAAAATTGAAGAAAGAAGTTTTTGTTGTTTATTTCCTGTCGCAGCAATTTTCAATAATGCCTGAGAAGTGCAATACGTATGAATTTTCAGAAGAATACCAGAGATATCCTTGTTTTTGGCAAAAATTGAGTCTGGATTACGATTCTTAGTGCAACATGCATTAATTCCCTTAAACTTTCACCCGCAACGACAAGCACTTGAGCTTCCTGCATTTTGGACACATCTGTAGTATGAGAGGAGACAGAACTTGACTTGTGTGAACAGCTACTGTCATAATCTCATGGAAATGAACTATCATGGCTCTACTATCGTGACAGGTTACTGCTATCGTGTGAACGACACTTTAGTTCATATGTCATCTACCTTGTATACATACTACAGCGGAAACAACAATCCAGTGTTGCCTTATCACACGGATTTTTCATTTTTATTTACAAACTTTCCATTTAGATTAGTATAATCTTTTTTAATAATTGAGGGTGTAGATTAATTCATAGAGAGACAAAATCATGGCGACGTCATTTTAGGTTAGGTTAGCGACATGTTAGGGTCAAAAGAGTGTTAGGCCTAGGTAGGTTAGGTTATATATTTTATATTCCGGGTTACTATATAGTGCTTAGGTTATGTCATGTTTGTATACGTTTATTCCGGATAAGTATAGGTTAATTTTCAGTGATAGGCCATATCGGCGAAATTATACCGACTTTAAATAACTATTCAACAAGAACCACATAGGTTAGTTTAGTTTATTCTTATCCAAAAACATGTTTCAGCCATTACTTACCTTGTATGATAATCATGGGTAAAGCACGTTAGGTTAGGACATATAGGTTAGTTTATTCTTACGTCTCAAGAAACACGTTTGAAATATATTTCTGCTATTAACCGTCGTAAATGATGTGCCAACACTGATTATGCGTTTGTTAGATCATACATATCAATAATAGTTTGACATTAAAAATGCAATGTAAATATTCCATAAGGAAACTTTAAGAATTAAAGTAATAGGTACGTGTACCAAAAAGGTACAATTTATAATAACAACAAATATCTTAAAAAACAGCTACTTCAACATGTATGGAACGATTTGGTCCATTATTATATGGGATCATCAGCACCCTGTTTATTAGGAGCATCACTGTCTACTAGTCGGCTGTATATAGAAATCATAATTCGTCTTATTAATTATTAATTTACGCATGCAGCCAGCTTTACACTTGTTTTAGATGATATTGTAACGCTAAAGAAAGATAATAGTTGTATTTACTTATAAAGATTCTAATGTAAAGAACTTATAACCTAAGAGAAATCCGATTGATTAAACACGTGCAAAATAATATAGCATACAACTTGCATCTTTTACGGTCCGTGGAGGGATAAAAGAAATTTGTGGTCAAAAAATAAAACCTAGGTAGTTTCTCGCATAAAACTAGTTTTTTCGTTCACATATTAGAAAGAGATCATTGAACAACGTCGGGGAGCATCCTGATTGATAATAATATTTAATCAAAAACTAATTATAAGGGAACGCTCAATTATTGCTCAAAAATTAGTAGACTTTGACTAGTTCAGATTTTTTATAGAAACGTGAGTTGTTTATTTTTAGTCATTTGAATGTTGGTGTTGAATTTATTCTACTAAGATTTAACTAAGATGTAAATAAATTTTAACTTGAACGTGTTTTATTATTTAGCAAAGCTTATTCTCTCTCTTTAATAATTGTCGTATGTGAAATGAATTGTTTATTAATCAATAAAATTGTTAAAATATGGGTGCGTTTAATTTAAAGTATGTAAATTAGTAACTACTTCAAATAAAACTACTATTTGAGCTTTTAAATTACTAAGTAAATACTTAAATAACGTTTAACTACTTAAATAAACTTTCATGAGCCGAACTTACTTTGTTAAGGTTGTATCATTGGCTTTAATCAAGTAATGCCTTAGTGTGTAATAATAAAGTATATTTGTCTATGATCATTCTAAAACCCCCAAATAATAATTTGTAAGTCCTGCTATCCTGTCTACATAATTTATAATAAGAATTTATAAATACTGTTTACGCCCTAACTTAACATTTGCTCTCTGCTTTCGGTAGAATTGAGTGTGTTTTGACTGGAAGTAAAATTTAATTATCCTATTTAAACTAGCTCAATTCCATGTAACAATTTTAAACGTGACAATATTGGAAATCGTTCAGCACCGTAAATGTGGAGTAGTGGTGTAAGGTATCAATGAACCAACTTAAATCGAAATGTTAAGTACAACGAAAACAGACTTATCAATCAAGTCATTACTATCCCTATCCACGATATTCTCTAAAGTACATGCAACGCTGCATACGTTATAATTAGATAATGATTAAATAGTGCTACTTTTTAATAGAGTCGTACAAAATATGCTGACAGTCAGTTGGCTAACTGCATTCATAAATTAATAATTCAAAAGACGAATTTTCATTTCTATAAACAGCTGGCTAATGACTTAGTCAACAGAGTCATGTCTTTTAAGAAGTGGCTGATGATTCCTTATAATAATGGGTGAAATGGTTAATACATCTTATTGAACTAGCCGCTTTTCAAAAGTTTTTAAATTGTTCCTTGTTGGTATTACGTACCTATTACTTCAAATAATATGTTATACTTCAGAATAAAAAATAGCACTATTTTATCATCATCTAATTTAAGAATTAGATTTTAATATTAATAATCCACAGATAAAACTTTTCGCATTTCATATTATGTAGATTTTAATATAGATTATTTTGATATATTACATTTTAATAAAAAAATTGTAGTACCTAAGCACCTAAAGTGCAACGTCACCCAAGATAGCGACGATTCATTAAATAAAAGTGATGATTTTAGTGATTTTACAATAGAATCCATAGCAAACAAAAATTTAGGCTTAAACAGCCTAAATAATATAATAAGTCTAAAACAAGACAAATTAATAGAATTATGACATTATAAATATATGAAGCATAGATTTTGCGAAAACAAAGTATCTCGAAGACAACGTAATTCAAACTACAAATACAGGAAAAAGCATTTGCTACAACGGTAAGTAGTCATATGATGAAATATTTAGAAATATGCATGAAAAATTACACTGAAGCCCCAAACAAATGGCGAATACCTAAACAAAAGTAATAAAAGAGAACCATATCTAGACAAAAACAAAACCGAAACTATTTATAACACAGATGTTGAAAAACAAAAACGGGACTGAGCAATTAATTTAAATTATACAAAATACCATCTACGAGTAAATCATCTCAAGAGAATCTTGAAGTAAATTACTCAATGGCCGTTCAAATAGGAAAAAGTAGAAAGAATGATACTAACCGCAAAGACAAACCGGTAATAAATTATGTAAACAAAGATGATGATGAAAATCTTTTAAACGGTATATAAAAGAAACAATGCGTAGTTGGAAATAATTTATTAATATCACATGACAGAAAAGGGACCATAAAATATCCAAACTGTAGTTGTGAATAGGAAACAAAAAATGCAGTAGAACTAACGAAAAGATGAGTTTCATGTTGTATTATATAAAAGGGAAAAGCATAAGGGGTTCTGGGAAACAAAATAACATACAACTAGCGAGTGATACTATAATGAAATGAGATGGCTACATATCCAAGGACTAAATATAACAGAAGAAAAATTACAATTCTAAGTAATGAATATAATCGGAAGGACTTCCTTTGTGAAAAGCTAGAAACAAAATATAATAAACCTACATTTGCTTCATTTAAAGTTCGGGCTGCATATACCGAGTTAGGAAACCTGGCAGATCTCAACAATTGGCAGAAGAGTATTTGGTAAGCCGTTTTAAATTTCTTTTTTAAGGAGACAGCGAAATGGAATCGCATGAAAAGGAAATGGACCCGCATGAATGGAACTATGAATGACAAGAATGGAAATCAAGGCGTAAACCAATGACACATTAAAAGTATTAAAGTTAAATATACAATGCATAAAAAACAAGATTTAAGCTCTGAAATCACTAGTAGAAGAGGAAAACATTCAAGCAATACAGAACGCTGACTTAAAAAAAATAACTTAAGAAACTAAATTAGAGGTTTTAATCTAGCGGCAATGTACTATAGGCAAAACAAAAAACAGAGGAGTCTGCATATCTGCACCAATTAGGAACAACTAGATAAGTCGTTGTATTGCTAAAAAGAGATAGCAGGTGCAATTGATAAATTGGCAAGATAGCTAGTGCAATTAAGAGGTCGTAGTCTTTCCGAGGTATTTATCAAAATACCTTAGAAAATTATTTTTGCTGTGTAAGACACTGAAGAACATAGATTTTCTGTGTTATTTATCAAAATCGTTGAAAATCCTTTTCGATATATGGAACTATTGCAAGCTATAACAAAGAACTATTGAAGTACTAATTTAAAATTGAACGCGTTTTTCTTTCATCTTTATTATTTCCTTTTTTGTGACCATGCGAAAGCATTTAGATGTTCTTTTAAATTCCTTGACTTATGAAGAATATTGTTTTGGTGTTGGCATCATCTTCTGTCAGGTCAGCGGCCATCATGTTGCGTCATTCGGTCGTCTTATCTCACCACGTATACATGTTGTTTATTTACTATTCATATTTATGCAATTTATATTTCAATTCATTTTTTTTTAGCTATAACAAATCAGTTTACTTATCAATAAATCTGTTGTGATCAAAAATACATTTCATTTATTTAAGCTCTGCAACAAGAACATCGAATAAAATGTTTTTTTTGTGAAATATTTATCAAAATACCTTAAAAAAGCCTTTTCGCTATGTAGGATATTGAGGCAACTGTACTTTCTAAGGTCTTTAGTATTTATTGAAACATCTCAGAAAATCCTTTTTCATATTTATCAAAACAACTCCAAAAATTCTTTCCTGGTATGCACGAAAATACATTGGAAAATCTTTTCGTGTATGCAGGAATCCGAAGAAATTGATTATTAAAACAGTTACCCCAGAAATCTTCCCAATGTGTAGAACACCGAAAAAAAAGATCTTCTGAGGTATATATCAAAATAAGTAATTTCGGTGTAAAAGTACATCGAAAATGAATGGTATATATTAAAAAACCTCAAAAAACCTCTTCGGTGTATAGAACACCGAAATTAATCAATTCTCCAAATAACTGTATTTATCCAAATAACTGAAACAATCTCTTTCGGTATGTAGAACACCGAAATACATTTTCTAAGAAACGAAATGGATTTCTGACATATTTCCTCAGATCAAAAAAGCATTTCGTTCCATGGAAAGGAACATTTGACCAAGAAGTTGATCTAGATGTTATTGTTGCGTACGCACTCACAGACAATGCATCAATCGATTATTTTTAATAACCTGACAAATCTTGTCAATCAATTTGGTAGAAGAAAGGAGATCTATTAAGAGACTAATATAAAAGTAGAAAAACAAGATGAATGAAATGTAGGAAAATTTAGGGAAGATATCATACATGACAATATGAAACGCCTAACAGAAATATGTGAGCAGTATGACCAGTAATGAAACAGTTTCTATTATTATTTTCTAGATTTAAGATGACAGAAATCCGTTTTTGTATAAATTTATACTCCGATGCTTAAATTTATCACTGTCATTGTTCGAGATAGGTAAGAGATACATAGATGGATGGTGGGGATTGTATGATTAAACGCGCCATAGCATACGCCAACACAATGGTGTCTGGTGTGTGTGTCGTGTCGGAAGGTCATTGGACGTGGAACAGTTTATTAAAACTGGTCGTACTGTGTTTAAAACCTAGAGAAACTCTAGTATTCACATTCATCTCGGTTCGCATGATTCCATTCGAACTAGACCTACAATGGGAAATTTAGCGTTAAATTTAAAAAATAGATCTTCTGCATTAAAAACTAAATTTGTTGTAACCGTACTTACAGTCTTAATATAGCTCTGCTTTAAATTTCGTGTACAAGGTAATAGAAAAAATAGTGAAAAAACAAGATCACGTGGCTCTATTTAAGATGGTACGTATTGTTTTTTCTCATTTTATCCAGATTTTTGTGAGTACACGTAGTTAATAATGTTTATTAAACCAGACAAAGTAATAATAAATTATAAAATGCTCACTCGTGTTGTGTATCAGTCTAAATTTGAATCTCCTTCTTCGTCCAACGTCGTGACTGACGCGTGGTGACTACGGTGTATATTGACGTTGAATACGGACAATCTTCTAATCTCTGTATTATACGTTTAACAGTTGAGTTACAAATTTGTCGAGCTTTAGTAAAATATGTTTCTGTTAGTGTCGAAATAATATCGGTCCACCTAGTTGGAGATCGGTCCTGTTTCCCTTTCCCTTCCGGTTTTCCCTCAACAACAAGTTTTTCCATTCTTGACGAAAGCCTTTCCTAATGAAACATTTATCGGATGTGTTATCGATTTTAACGACCTCCTGTGAATTCTTCTCATACAGACTTTTGACGAGAGTGATAAGATGACATGGTACTCCAACTTCTGCTAAAGTCGTCCATAGCCTGGGCCAATGAACGTTATCAAACGATTTCTCGTAATCTACAAAGCAACTATACAACGGTACCAAGTATTCTCGGGACTTTTTTATAAGCTTCCTCCTATTTAAAATTTGTTCTCGAGCACCTCGTCCTTTCACAAATCCCGCTTGTTCTGGAGCTATTTCATGTAGCAGGAAGGCTTGTAGTCTCGCTTGAAAAATGTACAATAATCTTGCTGGAATGTGATATAAGGAATATAAGAAGATAGTTTTCGCAGACTGTTTCTGACCTTTTATTATGTAGGGGAAGCAATATTGAAGTTGACCAGCCCTCTGGCCACTGTTTTCCAAATCTTGTGACACAATATGTGCAAGACTTTTTGCCCCATTTCGTCAAGAGCCTGCAACACTTCTGCTGATATTTTGTCGATTCCTACTGCTTTATCTTCTCTTAATTTAACAATTGCGACTTTCACCATACAGATCAGCATACAGATTGCCACAGTAATCTTTCCACGCCGATGCAATTTGGTCTAGTTCTGTATGCACACAATCATGTTGATATTTAATTGCCCAATGTCGGGCTTTGAACTCCTGAGTAATAGAACGTATCTTCTTGAACAGGTCTTTGGAGTTATTGGTATCAGAGAATTTCTGAATTTCTATACAAACATTCATCAGATATTTTTCTTGTCTCTGCGCGTAGCAGCTGGTATCTCCCGATTTAACGATTCGTACAGTTCTCGATCTACTGCTGTCAAGATTTCATGTTCCTTCGTTCCAAAATTAGATCTATTGTTTCCGTTGATAACCAGGGTTTTCTAACAGTATTTTGGTTTTCTTGTGATGTTTTTTCTAAAGTTGTGACTAGAGACTTTTTCACAGCCTGCCATATCGAAGGTCTTCGAGCTGAGGTTCGATTTTGCGAATGACGTTATTGTTAAAAACTGTATCCTGATCAGCACTGAGCCTGGACAGACTTTTTTTATTTTTATTTTTTAATTTTCAATACGACCATTTAAATGGACATCATCTCATGAAAATACTTAATTCATTAAAAATATGTATTTTTTGACTTTAACAATTTCTAGCCACAAAAAAGCATTAAAGTCGGAAGAATACGACGACAAATTGGAACAGATTTTGAATCGAATTCAAGACGATGACTTGGATATTCAGATATCCGATGATGATGAAAGAAGACATGGATGCCAAATTGGCTAACAGCAGTGGCGAGAAAGCTGAGGACAATATTCCTCTTATCGCTCTGCAAAGAAACTAGAAAATAACAAAACAAACTTCGGAAATTTTTCAGTGAATGCAGTTCCGAATTCCGCCGTTATTGGACTTCAAAGACTTTCCAAAAAGTGTGTAATTGAAAAAGAGTTTTTCCAAAAAGTGTGTAATTGTACTAATGCAAGGCATGTTGAAGTAAAAGGAATAGCGCTTAGATTGATATAAAATACGATAAGACTCTTTTTCGGGATAGTTTGTTTAATGTCTTGTCTGAAATATCCAAAAATCAGATGGTATTGGGTAAAAACAACAAGACTTACAGCTATTGCAGATGTCATTACTCGGGATAGGTTTTTTTTGTCACCCGAAGTAACTTGAAAGTTATAGTTGATGGCAACGTTTCAGAGACGGAACACGAATGTGACAAATTTGGGAAAACTCAACATGTTATGGAGAGTTAGGCAAGGATGTTTGCAGCTACTTATAGAAAAAAACTGTCGCTATAGACGAGCAAACGATACCATTTACAGGCCATTGCTAAATGAAGCAATTTGTTAGGGGAAAGCCCAATGCCGAGGGGTTAAAGAATTTTATTTTTGCGGTCTCAGATGGTCTTGTACAAAATTCAGGCCTATTACAGAATTCAGGCCAGATCAAAGAAATGGACTGTTGAGTAATTCTTCATTTTTTTAAACCTGCAATGGCCAATTCATGAATTTGTTATCGCAGAGATAAAACTTTACCATGTCGCCCTACAAAAGTACAGCAGTTTTTTATTTTAAGATTGAGATCGCCAAAGGTCTTCTGTCGAGTCAATCAAACGTGTGACAAGAAATAATGCGAGGTCCAGATACTAGATCAAACCCTGAAGGAAATGTCTTGCTTGAGTTACCATATGCACTAAACGAAACCGATTCAATATTTTCTAGAAATTGCTACTTGAAGAACTCAGTAAGATGTAAAAATTACAATTTTGGCAAAAAGAGGAAGTTTTTCTGTAAAAACACGCAAAAGAATTTTGTGCATAACTGGTCACCAAAACTGTTTCAGAGAGTTTCATAAAAAGTAACTTTATTTTAAGAGTTATTTATAATAACATGTTTATTTACTTTTTAGTTTTATGTTTTCAATTTATTACCCAATGATGTTGACTTCGAAATAAAGTTTTTTTTGTATGACTTGCAACCCAATGTCCACTATCATAGAGGTCATATTTTTCAAAAAAATAAAAGTGAAATAACAAAAGTTACTAACAAAATTTGTTCATCGATATATTTTCAACTATATTTTCAAAATTCAGTCTTGTATCTAACAAAAAACCTTTTAGGGTCCCAAGAGGATATGCAAATTAATACATTGTTTTTAATAAACATTTCAAAGATTGCACTTTACAGTTCCATGTGAAATTTGGCAAGAATTTTGAACAATTTAGGTATTATCAACTTGGCAAGAATTTAAAACCTACAAAATTTAAACATTACGAGATTTAGTTTATCCCAGATAATATAAAAAATCATTCAGACTTCGTCTATAAAACATAATGTATACTTACATCTATCTATAGGCAGGACCTTGTGGTTTCAATATTATTTAACACAAGCAACAACTTGTTTAGCAGCTTCGTCAAGGTTATCAGTGGAAATAATTGGCAATCCCGATTCTTCAATATTTTTTTTTGCAGCATTTACATTTGTACCTTGCAAACGAACGATAAGTGGCATGTTGAGATTCATTGATTTAGAAGCAGCAACTATGCCATTTGCTATTATACCGCAATTGACAATGCCTCCAAAAACGTTTACAAGAATTGCTCGGACCTTTTCGTCTGTTGTTAAAATTTCGAAAGCCTTTTTTACTTGTTCCTCTCTTACGCCACCACCAACGTCTGTAAAAATAATACATATCATAAGAAAAATCTTGATTGAGATACTACAAATTTGCAAATGCAACTACAGCAGACGTTGGATGAAATTAATCAGCTAAAAAGGCAAGTACGTATACTAGAGACACTAAACAGGAAACGAATGCAGGCAAATATAGAGGAAGTACCTGGAAAGGAAAAATCTTATAGCCCAGCAAACTCTGATGAGGAAGAGAATCTCATTGCTAGAGAAACGGATTGAATGTTACCAAAATGCAACAATAAAAATAAAAGAAAGGCTACTGATTCGTCTGGAGAACTAAATGAAAGCCCTAAAAAACAATCAGACAAAACAACTAGTCATGAAACCACCAGAGGTGGTTTTAAGTAACGTAAATGACTACAAAGTTGTCAAAGACAGCTTAAAAGCAAGCAACTTTGAATACAAAACCAGTATGAGGAATAACAACCAAATTAAAGTTAATGTCAGCACTACCGAAAAATATAGAGCCCTCCCAACTTTAATAAATAACACTAGCATGGAATTGCATTCATACGAAAACAAAGCCTGTAGAATTTTGTAACATGTAACTTTGGATAGATCAAAAGATATCAACAAAATTTATGGTAATCAATAAATCAATCACATGAAAGTGAAAATAGAAGCAGTAAGGAATAGCAAGCTCATTCCTCAATGTAAAAGATGTCCGCAAAAGCACAACTTCCTGTAAAATGTGCAGGTGAATACCTAAAATTGTAACAAGTCTAAGGAGACACCGGCCAAGTGCACTAATTGTAAAAAAGAGCAGCCTGTTAGCTACAAGGGACCTGCAATAGAGCAACAAACAAAAAGAGATAATGCTAAAACAAAGAAAACCATTTCTCAATTAAGACAAAATGTTTATAACAAAGTAAAGCCTGGGATATCATATTTCCCAGAGCATGAAACAAAAAATAGCAGTTTGCTGAACAATTTGTGATGCAACTTATGCAAAATATGATGAAGATATTGGATCGAGTCATTGCAAGACTTGAAAAACAAGACTTGACAATACCAGCCAGGAATACTGATACTATGGCAAAGCCAAAAGAATTATGGATCAAAAAGACATACGTATCCTAACTTGGAATACCAACGACATCCTAAACAAAAAGCATTGCCTTGAAGTCTTCCTAAATACCCAATACATAGATGTCTGCCTCATCCCTGAGACCCACATGACCTTATCATGACATCAATCTTATCATAAACTAAAAGGATACAAAACCTATCACACTAGCCACCCGGACAACCAAGGGTAGTAGTGTAATCGTCATAAGAGAAACTATCAACCACTTGCAAGAATGTCATATGGGGAGGGAACAAAAACTGAAAGCACGAGCAGTTTACTATCCACCAAGACATAATATTAAAAAAGATGAATATTTAACTCTCCTGGCATACTTAGGAGAAAGATTCATTCTTGGTGGGGATTTCAACTCTAAACATGTAGACTGTGGTTCAAGGTTAACCACAACCAAAGGTAAAGAATTCAGGAAAACCATCCAAAAGAAGAATTGCAACTACCACTCAACAGAAAAGCCGACCTATTGGCTTACTCATACTGATAAAATCCCTGATTGACTAGACTTTTTATCACCAGAAAAGTAACATCCAACTTTATAGAAGTCGAAAAGAGGGCAGGACAACATGAAACTAATTGATTTATGGAAAAGACTGGGCTGTAAGGTGGATTGGGGTGAATGTTATATGAAGGGAAAGAATAAAATGCAAGTAAAAGAAAGACCAATAATGATGAAGATGAAAACGGGTATGCTAAAAGGCAGTAAAGTATTTATAGAAGATGGTTTGTCAAGGAAGGAAAAAGAAATACACAAAAACATTAAAAAATCTTTCGATGAAGAAATGTAAAAACAAAGTTGTAGAGTCGTTTTCTGAGAAAACGAAAACATGAGAACAATAGATCAAAAAATATACCGGTATTTATTTAAAAAGTGTCTACCCTAGTTCTAAACCCTGCTATGACAGTATCAATCTACGTTTCTATTCTTGTCAGCCAATTAAAGCTCTTTAGACTCTAGAGTACAACCCCAGAACAGAATACTTCCTGGCCAAATGGAAAACGACTAATTCATAAAACGACAATAGAAAATTATTACCTAAGAAATTGGCTGGATTTCCGCCATAAAGCTTAATTATATCCATGGTAGCCATTGCCAATCCAGCTCCATTCACTAAACAACCAATATTACCAGTCATTCCAATATAATTTAAATTAAATTTTGCAGCTTCAACTTCTCTAGGATCCTGTTCTGCATGATATTCCAAATTAAAAATTTCTTGCTGTCTAAATTTTGCATTATCATCAAAATCGATTTTTGCATCAACCGAAATTACTTCATCTTCATCAACTGCTGCAAAAGGATTTATTTCTAGCTGTGTCGCGTCAACATCAACAAACATTGACCACAATTTTTGAATTTCCTTAGCCGCTTTATTTAGTGATACACCTTTAAAACCTAGAAAACTTCCCAATTCTTTTGCTATTCCATCTGTTACTCCAATACTTAATTCAATAGGTACTTTTTTAATTAATTCTGGTGTTGTCTCTGCAACTTCCTCAATATTAACTCCACCTGCCGGTGATACAATTATAACCGGCCCATTACTTAGTCGATCCATGGCAATACAAATGTAAGTTTCTCTCAATATATTAACACTTCTTGCGACCATAACTTTTTTAACAATAATTCCATCTTTTGGTGTTTGTTTTGTTATTAATTTAGAACCCAACATTTTATTAGCTATATCTAATATTTCACTGCGATTTTTTGTAATTTGTACACCACCTTTATATCCGTTAGAGAAATGTCCCTTACCTCTGCCACCTGCTAGAATTTGAGCTTTAATCACATATTCCTTTGCATTAAACTGTTCTAATTCTTTAGCACTGTCCATATCAACCATGCAAAATTCTTGAATATTCACACCATATTTTCGTAGTAAATGTTTACTTTGATATTCTAATAAATTAAGATTTCGGAATGGTATCTTCAGAACTGAGGCATTTGCAATATTTTTAACGACTTTAAATAAAAAAGACATTTTTTTAATAAATTAGAATGTTCATCAACTAACTGTTGTAATCACTAAACTAACTGAACACTTATTGCTATCACAGATACAATGTTTTATAAATTAATATAGATTTAATGTCAATAATTAACCTCCAAGATAACTAATCTTAAAAGCAGAGAAGCTTGCGTCTACTAAACGCATGAATGTATCTAAAATGCTTAGTGACAGACCAATTAGCATTTGCTGACTGCAGATAGACATTCTGTACACTAAGGTTGCCACATGTGAATTAATACAAAACAAAATAATGTGTTTAAAAGCAATTTTTAATTAATAAATATGTTATTTACAGCGTGAGTTTATAAACAAAATAATCATTAATGATTTTGATATAAGAAAAAAATTATGATGTAGTTTAATGTCGAGTACACTAAATGGCAGTAAACAAAAGAAGTATTTATCGTGTAGTAATACCCTCTTCTGATTGCTAAATAGAAAAATCAAAGAATTGTAATTACGTTAAATTTGGAAAATCAAATAATCTTGAATTGTATGGTATAATTTTTTTGTGAAAAATGGGTAAGATACAAAATATATGCAGTAAAGTGATTTAATGCATGCATGTATGTAAAAACATATCGATTAGATTACGTATCTAGATTATTTTATAATTTATATAATTATTCAATAATTAGATAATATTAAATGTCTGTTTGTCAAATATTTACATAAAGTCTCAACTTTGGCACTGGATGTTATTTTAGTTTAAAGAGATAGTAAAGCTTCTAAATCTTCCTGTCGTGGAAGTAATGTGGGTATCGTTTCAGGACAAGAATCCAAACTGACAGCATTAACTGTTAAAAACTCCCTTGAATAATTAGGTAAATTATGAAATGATCTACATATCTAATGTAATCGATATTTTTTTTTAATTTTTGTGAATTTTCATTATCTAGTAGAAATAAGAACTTAGTAGCTCATTTTCATCATGCTAAGTAAATGCATTATATAGCGGTAAAAATTTTAAGTTCTCTAATCAGATAATTTTCATATTTCTCATTTGAGTCTATTAACTTCTATCATTTTTATTGTTTCTTAAAAGTATCATAAATTGTTATTGTTTATAGTAATTGGCAATACGTTTTTGTGTATTCATTGAGAAGCTTAAATATAATGCATATGTTTCTGTACGCTTTTGTAAATGTAAAATAATAATAAAATCATCTATTTTTTCATATGTATTGGCATAATAGGAAAAAATATATAAACAAAGTGTATTACTTACAATACAAACATATTACTATCCAAATTATAAAAACATCAAACTATACTAAATTCTTCTAAAAATAACTTTCTAACATACCCACTTTCCCCAATCACATCCAACCCCGAGGAAGAAGGGAAGGCTCTTTTCCATAGCTTACCCACCCTAACCCATAAATAACATCGTTCACTTCATCTCACCTCTATCCTCCTGTCCCTTCTCTTAACCCCTTTCCCTTCGTCACATATCTCTCCCACTCCTACAATCTTCTAGCATACTTACAATCTTAACTTTCACCCACCTCACCTTCGATTCTTACCTTCCTCAAAAACCAACATTCTTCCCTTCCTATTCGCCCTCTTTGCCTTATCCCATACTACGACCCTGTTTTCCCATCTTTTCTAATCTTGATATTATTTTTCTCATAACCTCTAAACCCTCCCTTCCCACGCCAAGTGGAATCTCCAGTTTTCCCCTAGAGCCTTCCCTTTATCGCTCAAGTTAATCCCCTCACACTCTTTCATCCAATGCTCCCATTTCTCATCTTTCTTTTTACATATTCTACACAATCGTTCGTCCTCACTCATCCAATACTTATTTCCCCCTTCCTCACATCCACATCTAAACCTCGCAATCGTCATTTCCCCGATACCTAATCCAGAATCTAAATACTCAGCCATACCCTTTTCATTCATAATACATTTATATTTATTATTCTACCTACTTTCGTTAATTATTCCATTTCTCTCTTGCCCCTCTATATCTCCCAACCTTTCCACGGTCACCCTTATTACATCCCCTCGTCCAATCAATTTCTCAAACCATCTTTCCGTCGACCACCCAATCCTCTTTTTCACCTTTTTTCTGCACTTTTGTAAATGTTTGAAATAGAAACATCCAGATCTCAGTGTTCAACAATTACCGCTGATGAACGCTGAGAAACTAAGAGAAAGAAATATAAACATTCTTCAAAATTTACTATTATTAGCAAATGTCTGACTCGTGATATAATTTTACGTGCTTGTACAATGCGATATGAATGTAGAGACAAAATTCGAGAAACTAAAGATGTCGGTTTGAATCTGTCCTGAACGATACCTATATTACTTCCACGGCAGGAAGATTTACTAAATCTTTAAACTGAAAAATTCCACCTTCCTCAAAAACCATATTCAGAGAAAAGTCGTTCAGAGACTTCAGTTAAAAAGTATATATTTGACAGACAGATAGTTAAGATTGTCTAATTATTATAAAATTGTATTAATTATGAAACAATCTAGATACGTAATTTAATCGATATATTTTTATCTTTCATGTACCATATAGGTATGTAATATCTACAGGTATATGAAAGATATAGGATTCATGTTTTGACATGTTTTTCTATTTCCTCTTAGTATGTCTCTTGTGTTGAAATTACTGCAATCCGTTAATACGCAATTCAAGGGTGGGGGGTCATAAGGAACAATTTTTCATATAAAAAGTTTTTTGTAAAAAAAATTTTTCTTGCTCAAAAAAATAAAAGAAAGGTCGATTTTTCGGTATCTGTATGTACGTACGTCTGTATGTTCAAGAATTTCTCCTTCCCTATAGGACCGATCTGGATGAAATTTGGTACACAGGTGTAAACTATGAGCCCGCAGAACGTTTTTTTCATTTTTTTATAAATCCAATATGGCGGACAGGAGCCTTTTTTTGTTCAGAAATTTGGTATTCAAACTAGGAGGCTGAAATTTTGCTAACATACAGTACCTTGTATTTTGCCTGGAATAAAGAAAGTCCGATGTTGCAAAATTGTATAGGAAGCGGTGTTGCCACGTTTGAAGTTTATAAAACTTTTTGAAATATCTCAGGAACAAGAAAAGATGCGACATTCAAATGAACTTTATTATATAGAGTATATAGGGGCCCATCGATTTTGTTTGAAACATTTTTCTCTAAAATCACATTTAACATATATACAGGGTATTATATTTTTTTGCTAACATTAGGATCCATTTGCTCCCAAACTTTCGCCAGATTTTTTTTAAATTTCTTGTGTCGAAATTTCCTTTAATACATAAGCGATTAAGCGAATTTAAAAAAATTGCAGGTCATAGCACCGGAGGAATTTGATTTTGAAAAATTTGACCGTGTACTATCCTAAATATCTCGCTTCCTATCAAAGCTGAAAAAATGAAACTTGGGGAACGTACGTAGGTCTAAGGGACCTCAATTTTGCCAATGTGTGATCAACTGAATATAGTTAACAGGTTTTGAGCAATAATTTTTTTGTCAAAAACTTTTTATTAACACCCTGTACATTTTTTTACATTTTGGTAACCCCTCTAATTCACATGATGGGTCTAACTCTTATCGTTTCGAACATATGACCCTTAATAGTTTTAAAAATTTCGCAACTTGCCATGGCAACCAATATTCAAGTCATATATACATGTGAGTCATATATAACTGCTTTCGCAATTGAATAAATGTTGTTATTAGTGGCAGGTGCACATTATAATTTTGGGAAGTGTTCAAAATGATTATTTTATTGAGAAATTCAGTTTTAAAATTAGAAGACTGAAATTTCGCTCGCATATAGTATATTGTATTATGCGTCGAATGAAAGTAGTGCCATCCCTGCAAGTGGTATAGAGCGTGACGTTGCCAAATTTAAAATTTACAAACTGTTTGATATGCTTCAGGAACTATACTGACACTTGAATAAATTTTATTATATAGCTCGTTCAATTTTATTTGTACAGACTGTTTTTTGTTTTGTAAACTTTGCGGTCCATTTACTGAAGACAGGCTATTGTACTACATTAAATATCTCGGTCCCTTTGAAAGTTGAAAAAATAAAATTTGGGTAACAAGTGTAAGACCCAGTGACCTCAATTATATGCAAAGCGGACATTAATAAAAGTGACTCAAAAGCGGTAGTGGGGAAAAATTAAATCAAAAACGGCAGTAGATCGCGCCAGAGCGGACAAATTCATAAGACCAAAGCACTACTCTTTTAGAAATTAGCCGAAAAGAGAGTCAAGTGGGGTTGTAGGTCATGCCCGCAGGTCATGGCGCAGCTGTCCGCGCCATAAGAAAATACGGGGAAAATGTGAGTAAAGCGCGGCAAAGCGGACAGCAAAGTGTTCGCGCTTTAGGCAAATATGGGGATCGGGGGATTCATGGGTAGGCGATTTATAGGTTTGACTAATTTTGTTTAGTTTGCCTAAACACTATTATGCTAATTGAATTTAATAGACGACTTAAAAGGTGACAGTCGAAACTAAAAGGTTCAATTTTTGTTTTATGCCAGATATAACAAAACGTAGGACTTCCAGTATATGAAAGATGGAGTGGCGATCACGTCCACGATTTTTTTTTAAATAGATATGCATTAAATCACCTTAATGCATATATTTTTTATCTAATGCATTTTCTCATCGGCATTACTTCACGAATCATCTATAAATAGCATCACACTTATCCCCATTCTAATAACTCTTCGGATCAAATTGTATCAAATAATATGTAAATTTGCAAATAAAGGTCGCTATAAAATCGTTTACAATATTCATTTGACATTTGGAGATATTTATTAAGAATAGCATAAAAAATAGTATGAAGCACTTTTACTGAGTGATATCGTTGTTTATGAACGATTTCTTACAGCAAAAGCGTTCATTACAAGAGCTATCAAATAAGGTACGAGTATGACCTTTAATTTTCGGCGTTCGTCTTAAATCAAGGTAGCCTAAGTACTAAGGTCTTAGACTATTAAGCTAAGAGTGTCGGTTCGAGTCACAATATGGTTTAATTTTTTTTATTTTTAAGTTAATTTTTGTTATTTAATGTATTACCTTATATCATTATTTATAAACTGTTCCTTTAATATATTAATTTTTATGTGGGCAAGTTGTCAGTAAAAATTTTTTTCTGTTAAAATGCAGTATACCAAAACAATCTGCATTATAATCCATACATATTGTAGCGAAAACAACAATCCAACGTTGCCCAACCAGCGATGCCTTACCCTAACCAGCGATGCCTTACCGCACAATCCAGCGTTGCCTTACCGGATTTTATATTTTTATTTTCATATTGTGGGGGGTTAGGTTAGAGTTATGTAAGAGTTAGGTTAAGTTTATGTTAGAGTTAGATGAAGTTACGTCAGATTAGTTTATGTTTATTCCGGGTTAGCTTATGTTAGGTTAGTAGCAACACTGCTTATTTGTTCCAGATCATGACCTGTCATGAGTCATTTGGTCCTGAACGTTTCGTCAAAATATCGTCTTCTTCTTCTTCTTCTTCTTCTTGTACAGCCTATTTATATCCACTGCTGGATGTAGGCCTCCCCTTTTCTTCTTCATTCTTCC
>WYDF02186784.1:0-21816 GCA_009867245.2 Adranes taylori | reverse complement strand
TTGACAATTTTTCTATTTCAACTTAGTATGCCTCTTGTATTCACATCTGTACATGCAAACCATTTATACGTAATTCGAATAGGAGATCCCAAGATGTACTTTGTATAGTGTAGTTTGCTTGGATTTCTTATATGACGAAAAATGATTTTCCTAAATGATTAAACCACCTCTAAACAAAAACAAAACATTAGGGAAAAGTTATAACAAATACTTAGATCACACTGGTGTGAGAAAACGTACAAGTCTTTCACGTCGATATTCGCCTGTACCACCACTGTTATTTCGTGAATACTCAATTCACTATAATCAGCACAGTAGATCTTAAGCAAAGAAACCTTAAGTACGATTCTATTATCGTATTTTAATCGTAACTATAAACAAGAATCATTGAAAAAATACACGTACTGAGATCTCGCCCGTTGATTAATGCTATCAAAACCTGATGCTTGTGCTGTTGCAACTGGCGATCCAAATGTTGGTGCTTGTACAGTTGTAACGAGACTTCCAAACGATGTTGCTAATGGCGTCGTAGTAGTAATACTAGTGCTACAAGATGGAGCCTGTGTAGAATTCGCAGTGGATCCTCCAAAAGAGAAGTTAGGTGCTGATGTTGTATTTGACATGCTACCAAATGATGGAATACTTGTAATAGGTGCTCCAAAAACAGATGTAGGTTGTGTAGCTGTAGATGACAAGCCAAATGATGGAGCTGCTATAGTAGTAGATACACTGCCTGTTGTAGATGTTAAACCAAACGTCGGTGGAGATGTCTTATTCTCTATTGAAGTCGTTGGGGTATCAATTCCGAAAGTTGTTTTAGTACTGAACATAGTATCGGGGCTCGTGCTTATGGTTCCAAATAAAGGCACGTCCGGTTTAGACACGGGTAGAGCGGTTGTTGTATTTCCAAATTTAGAATTGCCAAAGGTAAATCCACCTAATAAAAAATAGTAATTTGTAAAATACCTTCAAATTAAATTCAAAATCATCATTTCAGAGATTCAGAAACGAATCATATGCTAGATTGATGTATCTCCATTATTTTGTCTGTGTTTAATTTAATTTTGTATCAGTATTTTATTTCATTTATTTACTATTGTTCATTTAATCATTAACTGTAGTTTAAGATATTATGCATTATAATATTCTTTATTGTAAAATACTGTAATGAAATGGTGATTTTCTGTAAGTAAAGAAAAACTCCATCTTCAGAGGCTTTGCAAAGAATGTTGTAACTTATGTTAAAACTCTTAGGATATATTATTCTAAAAGTCTTTAGAGATTTCAAGTGACGTTGAGAAACAAAGAAGTCAAAGAAAAGTATAACATTTCAAGTTTACAACTGAAGATTTGTATAATATTTTATTAAATACGTTTTCCTTTAATTCTTAAGATAAAGTTACAAAAATAAATGAAACATATCAATATTTTTAGAATATGGCAACAAATAGTTAGAGACAACAATTTGTCGTAACAAATAGTGCATGGTTTTCGGGTTGGTTCATCGATAACTTCTGACACACAAATTGTTGTGTACAATTCCGCAATAACTGTTCGATTCTCTAAAGCAATGGTTGGGATAAATTTGTTAGCTTCGATTCATCTTATCATGTAGCTTAGTTTACAGCTCAACTCGTACGAATGTATCCAAAATTCGACACCTGTTTCAATGGATTTGTATATGGATTTTCTAGTTTGTCGGTCAATTTTTTTTAAGTATTCTTTTACACCAATTGCAGCAATTTTTATTATCTGTTAAAAATGACAATTTATCAAAAGTTAATTCTATTGAAAATTGTTTTAAGTTAGAAAACGGCCATGGAAATCCGAACAAAGCGAGTCAGTCTTGCTACAGTTGCTCTAAAAGTCTAAACCCATTTTGAGAATTATCTTCAAAAATATCGGACTACTACAAAAGTAACGAATGGCTACAAACATTAACGACACGATAAGAATCTAAATTTTTTTTGAAGTTATCAAAATTGACATCGGAATTACATAAAATTGCTCTCAAAATCTACGCAGGTAAAATACGATTCTTCGAGTGTTTTTAATGTAAGACCAAATTTGTTTTTGTAACCTCATTGATTATATTACATAAACTTGGTCTCAAAAACTACTCAGGTAAAATACAAATCATAACAAATCTGGTTGCATAGAAATACATATTATTTAAAGAAAAAAATAATTACGCCCCCAAAAATATATACGCATAACATAATAATTGCCAGGGATAACTAGACTCGTGAGATTGAAGGTGAACATTGTTTTGCAAGAGTTGATGTTAATCAGAAATTCCTACATGTCTCATACAGAAAGTTTTTGGCCAATACGTTTTTCTAGTCTTCAGAGGCAGTTCAGGGTCACATCTATCGTTCAAACTCTGTCGTTTTTTATCATTGTCTAAGTAGTTTCGAATTTCAGTATTTTTGAAATTAATTTTCAAGAAATTAAGATCTTTTAGAAATTCAATACCAAAAAAAAGAAAATCATTGGCATAATGTGGACAAGAAACTAATAAAATAAAGTGTGCTAAATGAAAAATCAAAGCAACATTGTTCGGAAAGAGTTTTACAACTTTTACAAATATCCCGTAGTTTACTACACAAACAAAATTGCCATATTCAATATACTCCTAAAATATTGTCCTACAATTAAATCAAACTCTCCATTTCAACTTTCATCGTAAAATTACTGAAAAAATAAAATAAAAATTGAAACGTACCTGTCGATGATGTAGTTGCAGTTGTTGTTGACTGCTGTGGTGTTATTGTTGTTGTTGCATTGGCAAAACATGTAGTTGTTGAAGTATTATTAAAACTGCCGCCGCTAAATGTGAATGCCGTTTTATTATCAACCTCTGCTGAACTACTTGTAGATGATGTACCACTTTCAAACCTAAACGGACTTGTAACAGTTGCACTCGCATTATCATTTACTTTCGCTTTGGACGCGTCAAAACTAAAATCACTTTTTGGACTAATATTTCCAGCAGCTCCAAAAAGAAGCGGATATTGAGGTGTTGAACCTGCCCTTTCCGGACTTTTCAGCTTCGGCCTAAATTCAGTAGTTGATGGCATATCAAAATTCATTTCCGGCTGAGTTATGGAATTATTAGTCGTATCTGTTGTTCTTGACGTCGCCGGATTAACCGGTTCAGTAAAGGTGAATTTGAATCCGCCCGGACTCGAATGCTTGACTGGAGACTGTTGTGTAACGACAGCAGGTGGAGGAATTGTAATATTGGACATTATTTGGAGAGATGAAGGATTAGATGTATTGTCGCCTGCTAATGAGGTATTTATTAACTTTGTTTGTTCCAAAAATGGATTAACAGACTCATAAACATTAGGCATTTCCACTACATCTGATTTGGATATTCGTTCAAAAGATTGTGTTGTATTTTTATTTAAATCAAAATGTACGTGTTTGTCGTGTTTGACTTTATTGTGTGGCGATAAAATAGATATCAACTTTTTACTTTCTTTTTCTTCTGTATATTTGTTATTTTCTTGTGTAGTCTGTTCAGCAATAAGTTCAGATTGTTCAGCTGCTTCAATTTCAGTTTTTTGTCGTTTCAAATCATCTACAGTGATTAATCTAGGTTCATCGCCGGTGATTGCACTTAAAAGCATCGCTAATTTATTCTTTTTGTTAACTTCATATGGAACATCATCGAATACTTTAATAGGTTGATAATCGTCAGTATTGTCTTTTATTATGGCCCGATTGTTCTCTTTAATGTTTGTATCACCGTTTACCATAGAAATTTTTGGTGAGGATGGAAATTTCATGGGAACAATAATTCTCGCCTCGGCCGATGGTGAACGTTTCTTTGATATTTCGGATTGCTGAACGTCTTCTGAAAATATTATTTTAAACAATTTTAGGTATTTCAATGCAATATTTTTAATTACCATTTTGTAATACTATATTTTTAAATTACATTTATTCCAAATCATAATGCAACAGCTATCCATTCAAAAGTATTATATTCACAAATAAAATCCAATGTAAATAAGCTTCTATACAATCATGAGAAATTAATTTCAAATCTGACGGTGTATGTCAGCTGGTATAAAACTTTGTTAATGTTATGTAATACAATTTTGTCATCATTCAAATAGGAATGCTTTTCAAAGTGCATTTTACAAAAAGCGAAAAATATTTGACTATTGACTAAATATTTGACTTTTATTCGCAAAACGCTACAGTTTTTGAACCGAAAATGTCAATAGAACGCTATTACCAATGGTTGTTGACAAAATATTGGAAAATAAACTATTATAAAACTTCCTATCACTGAGTGTTAAACAATTAACCCCATTGAAATAAACTTTTTTTTATTTTTAGAAAATTATTTCTCTCAATATATAAAGAAATTAAATTTGCTTCCATTTAATAAAATCTAAAACAAATGTTTTGTTGAAAGCAAATGAATCTTCTTACTCAGGAAGAATTATTTAGCAAAATAAATACATTGCTTCTCTTATAAGAAATATTATTCTAATAAAATAGAAAATTCAGGTTTTAAATAGTCTGAAACTAAGGAATTATACAAAGAAAAGATGACACTAAACACAAGAATAGCATACAATGAACTAAGTAATACAATGAATATACTAAGTGGGAGAATGAATAGTAAAATCAAAATTGAGGAAACAAACACCACACATAAGCACAACACAAAAAACAAGGCAACCTGAGACGCATTCAGCCAAGAACGGAAATAGAGAAAAGACGATTGCAGTTCACGGGACCGAAATTAATTAATACAATGCCACAAAAGGATTTAAGAAGAATTGCGAAGACTATCTAATTAAAATATTTATTTGAATCGTAAATGTTAGAAAGGATTCAAGTTAAAACAATTGTTAAATTGTTATGTTAACATGTTTCGGGAAAACAATCTTCCCATCATCAGAACTATTAAATAATGAAAGCTATGTGTAAGCATACATTTAAAAATAAAAAATGAGTAAAAATGAATTACCTATCTCACAGTGATGCACAAGTCACATGTTGAAATATGTAAAATGACTTTTTGGAAATTATTTAGTATTTTAGATTTAAAAAAAATTAAGAGGTAGTTGAATTTCACAAACTTTTGGAAATGAATCCTAAGTAATTTCAAGTAAATCACATTTTAATTTTCACTTTGGCTTTCGGCATTGTTAATAAGCGAACGAACGCCAACCAACAAACGGCTTATATTCCGGTTGCCGGAAAATTTGAAGTGCGCATGACTAAACAATTATTCAGCGGAATGGTTTTAAATAAAATTAGAAGATTTAAAGCAGATGTAGTTCATCTTTTCTATTATTTAAAAACCCTTTGTTCCAAATTATAGAGAAGGGTTATAAATATTGTTGTAACAGTAATAATAAATAAATAATCTTTTATTATTTCAATAGCAAAATAGTAATACTAAAATTTTTATATAAAAATTCATTGAACAGTTCACAAATTTAAAATTTTTTATTTTAGGTATCTTCAAATTAAGCAGACTCCGACAATTTTGACTCTTTTGGAAGCATCAATTGTACATTTGGAGTTCTGTGTGTAAAGTTTATTCAAGCGTTAGGCTAATGTTTATGCAATAAGAACTGAAGAACATTCCATAACAGCAGACCTTTGTTGCCATGAAGCGGTCTCATAATTAAGTATTTTAAATTCTTGTAATTATGAAATATTTTATTGTGTCCAGAGCTAGTAGGCAAAACAAGTGACTTATCATCGTTTATTAATATTTTATTATGAGGGTCTGATATAACTTAACAGATTTTAATTTAAATTAATGGGTGAATCCAGCAAGTATGATTGAATTTGTTCAAAGAGAAAAATGTTAATTATTTATTACTGGATTACTATGAAGGTATATTTCATATTAATGAGTTTAAGAAAACTTGTTAGTATGTAGTTCATTTGTTTATTGATTATATTGTCTTTATGTTAGTGGAGAGAAAGTCTATGGATAAGGTCATGCATGTCGAAGGTAAGAAGTTCCTGGGGAAGTTCCAAGAGGTGAGAATTTGAGGATATGCTTTGGACTGGAGGGGTGGCGAAGGGCAATCATGGAAAGAGTGATGAATACGGTCAGGGGTGTTAAAGGGGAATATGGATAGTTGGTAAAGTAGGAGGGAGTTGAGTCAAGGGTAAAGGTAAATATAGGAGAGCGGAGAAGGGAGAAGCAAGTAGTTTAGGGTAAAAAAAAGTGGGGGGAAAATAAGAGATTGGATGGAGAAAATGAGGAGAGATAAGGGAAAAATTGGAAAGGGTATAAAAATTTCTGGATGGTCTTCCCTTCTCCCGCAAAAGGAATCTGTGTCTCTTTTTCTGTTATTTATTGTTTTTTTATTTTTATATTTTTTTCTCTTTAGAATTGATTTTGGTTATTTTGTTGATGTTTATATTATTGTAAATTTAAATGAAGAGTTGATGCCAATAAATTCTATCTATCTAGTCTTTATGAGATAATTCACCCACATAAATGTGAATATGCACCAAATGTTTAGAAATACGTGGCTTTCTACAAATTTGTAAGAAACTAGTGTTTATCATGGTTCTGTTCTAAAATGTGGTTTGCAAATTAGTAAAATGTGGTTTGCTTTTGTCACTGTTTAATCTAATAGCTCTGAAATGCTTTGACACCCTAGTATTGAAATTCCTCTCTGTAACTCCTATATAAAATTGTTGACAAGATTGGCAATCCAGGATGCCACATTGTTGAGAAGTAGATGTTCTATCTTTGTTGTTTTTGCACTTATCTAATTTATTTGATGTGTGAAAGCTAACTTCAACATTATGTTTTTGAAATATGTGTTGAAACTTGTGACAATCCTTATTTAAATACGATAGAATAATATTTTTTATTCGTGATAGACGTAGAAGATTGTGTAATTGGGATCAAATTGGTTTCCATTGTTTGGATTCTTTTGTTAAATATTTTGATTAACGTAGTGTCATCATAAGCATTGTTTTTGGCAATCGCTCTGATTATGTTAACCTCGTTAATGAAATAATTATGGTTTTGAGGAATGATCAGTACTCTATGAATAATAGACCTGACGCCCGCTAGTTTGTGTGGCCAAGGTGCCATAGAATTGTAGTGAATCATGGTGTCACAATATGTGTTCTTCCTATACACTTGGAAGGACAATTTATTATCCGAATGGTCGAGTAGTATATCTAAAAATAGGATTTGAGTTTATTGATAGTTCATATGTGAAATTAATATCTGGATGAACTAAGTTGAACAATGAATTCAAAAGGGATATTTCATCTAAATTACCATCAAAGATTATTAAAATGTCATCGACATATCTGTTGTAAAACATGATTTGTTTGATGAGAGGGTCATCTGAACTTAACAGTTTCTCCTCTAAGTTGGACATAAATAATTGTGACAAGCCAGGGGCAAGACAACTATCCATTAGTATTCCTGTGGTTTCTCCTTTTAGAGTCCCATTGAATATAAAGAAGTCTTGTTTGAGACAAAGTTCTAAATATTATATAAGAATTTGCATTCTACATCGGAAAGGGAGCTATCATTCAGTTCGTTTGAAACTAGTCTATTACTTCAGGTCTTGGTGCGGACGGGAATAAACTCGAAACATGAAGAGAAAATTTTATACTAACGAAATTTTGCAGTTCTTTAATCGAATGTTCTGAATTTGAAATTGAATGATCATTGTTGATGTTTAGATAATCTTTAAAATTTGTATTCAACCATTTAGTAAAATAGTACATTAGGGATGGGCAAAAAGAAACTATGGGTCTATCGGGTAATTCCAATATGTTATTTTCGTTAAATTCTTGGTCTTTTGGCCACTTGTGTAAAGTATATATACAACTGTGGTGAAGTTTCTTGGTATGAGAAACTTGCAATTTTTGAATTTATCTGGTGGGTTCTTTATTATAGATTTAAGTTCAGTAAGGATTTGATTTGATGGGTCCTTGTTGATCTTTGTCCGCCTTCGTGATGGTGAGGTTATTTGATTTACAAATACACATTATTTCTTTGAGAACTACGTAATCGGATGGTTTGGAAGTTTTATTGTTTTTAAAATTTGTTTTAGGCTTTCGTTGGTATCATTGGTATCATTTAGGAACGATGTGTCCTGAAGAAGGTTTTGGTTCTTATCTAAGGTGTGAAGAATTTCAGCTGTTAAAAAGTAGTACTCATTTTTATTGAATGGCCCTTCTGGAATAAATTTGATACATTTGTTTATCTCAGAAACTGTAACTTGCCAAATTAATGAATCTTTGATGAAAATTGATACAAGCCGGTTGATAATTCTTAAAAATTGAGGCGATGTTATATCTTAAGTTTGGATATTTAATCGTATTATGTGATTGAAAGTTATTTAATATAGAGGCGTTTAAAAGCTTGATATTTTGATTGTGCTATTTGGTGTGCTTATAACAGCAATTCCATTGATAAATCAATCTAGACGAAAGTGTTTCAATTGGTGTATTAAATGTAACAGGTCCATGGTGCATCTGTGTAACAAATCAAAAACGTTTTATTTATGTTCGTTGGGACATATGTTTAGAATGAAGTACATGACGATGTCAAATCGATATTTATAGGTTCATGCCGGAGGTTAAAGTTGGACCAATTGTTTAATTCTTTATTAAAGACAATAGAATTATTAATTGAAAGAGCTTCTGATTGAAATATATTATAGAATATAGAACTTGTTGAATCATTTTTAAACCTACAGTCCGAACACTCAGGCTCGTTGAAAAGTTCATTTGGCATGGTTACATTTGAAGGAGCTTTTTTAGGAGAAACAAAAGAATTGTGGTTGTGTATTACCCAAAGAGGAGGACGTGATAACAGTTGAATGCTCTTCCGCAAAAGGTGTATCATGTTGAATTGGTAATATTTTATCATTTTGAAGTTTACATGCTGAACAAATAAAGTCGAATATTGGATTTTTAGGTAGATTAAAGGAATCTGTTTCGGAAGTAACTACATGTAATGGGTGTTTTGAGATCTTCAAAGAATGGGCAGTTTCATTTAGTGAGTGAAAGGTGTCTGACTCATGTAAGACATCAAACCAAATTGTTTCCTCAAAAGGTATATCTGTGTTATTAATTACACTTATATTAGAAGCTAAATTGTTGGTATTATTTAAATAAGGATATAACTCAACAACTGGAACTGAAAACAGTGAAGCATCTGGTTCTTCAACAATATTAGGGTTCATTGAAGTATTGTACTTAACATTATTTAGTCAACTTCAAAAAAAAATTTCTAATTAAATCACAAATTTAAATAAATCAAGAGAAAATCTTTAAATATGCCAAGTGACTTGCATCTATAGAAATAACCTAAAACCATATAATCTAGAACTTCTCAACAGCATTTACTCACAGCAAAAAATGATACGAGACGTTGTGCATAGAAATAAACGAAATAAAATATCAAGTAGCTCAAATTGTCTAGATATTATCATTGATGAGCACCTCAAATGAGATACAACACATAGCACATCTACTACCTAAACTAAACAAATTCATCTACGCACTGAGGGTGTTAAGAGATAATGTTGATGAAAGTCCACTCCGTTCAGTGTACTTTGCAAACTTCGAATCCCTTCTGAGATATGGCATTATTTTCTGGAGTAACTCCCGTAGCAGTCAATTAATATTTGTATGTCAAAAAATAGCGATAAGAACTATCTATAAAATACACCATAGAGAAAGCTGTAAACACATACTGTTAAGTAAAAAAATCCTGTCATTAAAGGCACTCTACGTACTGAAGTGTCTCCAATTTATGTACGTCCAAAAATAAAAATAACTTTTTGTGCCAAGAAAAGAAGCAGCCGTATAATACTAGACATGATAACTACAATAACCCACTACACGGGCTAAACTCATGAGAACAGCCCATTTTATATGTGCATGAAGTTATAGAACTACCTACCCGCAAAACTAAAATCAATAAATAACTCTTTCATGCAAACCTAAAATTTACGAAACGCTAGTGCAATGTTGTCTCTATACCATACAAGACTTTTACAATGCAACAAAATAAATAAAATCTGAATGAAGCTGTTTGTTTTACTTTCTTTTTCTTTTATTTTTCTTTTGTGCTATATACAAATTATGATATAAACAATGCAATGTGTAGACCGTAAAATATATATATGTACAATGTAAAATAACTGCCAATATATAACTTAACTATAATCATATTTGTACAAGCTTATGGTTATCAAATTTTGACGTTTTTTTCATTTATTTTCACATATTTCTGAAATCTTTGAAAAATAAATGCATTTCTATTTCTAACTGTTTCGTAATATATTGTATTAAAAAAGAATATACATTTTTAAAAGTAAATTTTATTTGCCTTCAAACAAACCACGAAATTTTAGAAAATACCAAAATATGTATTTTTAAGATCCTGACAAGAAAGCTTTATTTACAATTCTGCATCGACATTATTTTTCTATACCTATATTTAACTATGAATACAAAAAATAAACTTACGTTTTGCGTCTAGCATTTCTTTCCTCTTAAGTCTCCGCTCTAAAAGAAACGTGACCGAAGTGCGGGATGCATAAATCGGATCCACAACGCATATTCTTTTCGGTTTGGGTGTTACCGTAGGACTTGTATTCACGTCCGATACTTTCGTTGGAGTAGAGAGAAAGTTATTGTGCGAATTTGTTGTCGATGATGGTGGAGTATCTTCTTCCCGTGCGCGTTTCGAGCAATCGCCTGTAGAGTGCGTTGGTGTTAAATTAGAATTGCTAAGCGATGAAGGTATATAGTCTATACGTTTTGTACGTTTGCTGACATCTTCCGGGGAATAGTCCTATTCAATAATAACAATACAAACTTATTTTGAATCCAACAAATTATTTTTCTTACATAATCATAAAATTTACTCAAATTAGACTACTAGGTTAGTAATCATATTTCAGTTTAGAGAAACGAATGTTGATTTAAAATTTAATCTTTACTTATAGAATTTAATCTAATTTTCAATTAGTCATTTAATATTTCTGACAGCGAAACAGTCACACCTCAATGTTCTATATGGGAACTCAAACATTATTTTTAATAACAAAAATCTTTTTAAGATGTTATTTTTAATTAAAATCTTAATCTAAATAAATCTGAATATGTTCTATAAAAAAAATCTTAATTTAATAAAATCTTTAAAGATGTAAAGATTCTACCTCTTATCTTTGACTATAAAAAAATTTATTCGGCGTAAATAAGCTTCTTTTAAATCTGAACAAAATTTACAAAATACCTCGATCGCCAAGAAACACTAGTACTATAGTTTAAAAATGTTCGACTGTTGAAAACGTCGTACGAATATTTTGACAATACGTTTACATACGAATATCAAAAGAACTCAAGAAAAATTAATAGAAAATAGTTAACTGGAGAAAACATTAGAGAATTGGAAACTTAAGAACCGAGGACCAGTTCTGAAAAATAACCTTCTCTTAAACTGATATAAAATAAATTCCACTTCGAAGCACACTTTAACCAAGATTCAGCCAAACACCTCAGGAGATGTTTATAAAATTTTAATGACGTTTAAAATAACAGTGTCGAGTCAGGTGAAACACATGACGAATATGCTGGGATAGCCTCATAAATTGATTTATCAACTTCAAATTTATGCATACGTATTAAGACTGAACCAATGCATAACGCCTGCACACGAAAACTGCATTGTTGTCAATAGCAACTCAGACACATTGCGGATAAATACTGACTCCCTGGTATATTGAAGGAAATAATTTAAATGTAATGACAAATATAATGAAAAATTAATTGAAAAACGCTAAATAAATGGATAAAATTGATTAAGCCTGAATGCCAACAAGACTAAAGCAATAGTAATTACCAACAAAAGAAAAATCAGTATTCCGCAAGCGGTATATATAAATGATAAAAAAATTCAATTTGACGATAAAATAAAATATTTAGGAATAATAATCGCCCGAGAACTTAATTTACTAGCGCATTATGAATATATAGATAATAAAATATTAAAATATCACAGAAGATCGCTGTTTTGGAGAATCTAAAATATTTGGTTCCCAGTAAAGTGATTTGTAATCTGTACAATCCAACTGTTAAACCATACTATAAGTATTGCAATCGTTTGTTATTTATTGGACCAAAATATGTTATAAAGAAACTTCAAATCTTGGAAAATAGAGCAATAAGTATGATTTTAAGGGTAGATAAAAAAACAAAATATGTTGGAGATACTTGAATGAAATACTGTTAAATATGATCTCTACCTTGATGCAATGACCTTTATACACAAAATAGAAAACAACATGGTACCAGATTACTTGAAAATTGTACAGAAAAACAGTGATATCCATGGACATACGACCAGAAATAGGGCTTGCTTCTTTTTAGTACATAAAAATAAAATGTCTACAATAAACTCAATTTTCGACAAAGGAATCTCACAATATAATAGTATTCCCAAACATATAAAGTTTTTAAAGGAAATAACCACATTTAGAATGAGTCTTCAAAACATTGAAACATAACAAGTTGCACGAATGAAATAAATTCAAATTAAATATAAATAAATAATAAAGACAAAATTAATAGTGAATAAAATCAAATTGTCAACCAAAGTGACACGGATAATTAAATAGTAACTAAATCTAAATCTCAATATAATTTCCGGATTTAAGATTTAAACAACGAAATTTTACTACATTCAGACTAGGTTCTTAAACAAGTACTTGCATAACTTGTAAAACGTTATACAGAACAATAATGAACCTTTTAAATCCACAGAGAGAAAACACACAATTAAGAAAGACAATTATTACGAAAACCAGTTAGGAAACATCTTTCTGTACATCTAGAAGAACTGAGAGCAATGTTGATTTATAGGACGAATCAAAAAGCTCAGAGGCTGAGAGTGAAACTATAAACATAAAAACTTTGTGATCGATCGTTCAGTCTTATGAACATTTCCGGCATACTATGGAAAAGCTGAAACTGCTTAAAACAAGTAATCACTAAGAATCTGAAAAATGGATACTTCATTGTATTCAGATTAAATCACAAAGAGCAATATAGTGCTGACACTCCCAAGATGTTTATATGACAAATCCCGAATATAAAGCATGGTACTAAAGAAATTAAATAGTAATGAGAATATAAACTTCCATACATTTCACACCTGTATGTCAGGTAATCCCCAGTTTTGTGGGGCTTCACCTACAAATTTACTAAATAAAGAATAAAGTACATATAACTTAAAAAACAACACTTACTACTCCGCCATGTATTCTTTTTCTTGATATTTCACGTAAAGCATCCAATACGCTTCTAGTACTTATATCGGCCTCAGCTCTATCTGCTGAGTGATTTGTAGGTTCTGCTTGGCACAAATCTATAGACGATCTTATGGGAGATGTTTCTAAATGTGTGTTATATAAAATATCTACAAAAAAAATGTGAAAAACATTAAAAATAAACAGGTTAAAAATATATGATAAAAGAATATGACAGAAGCATATAGCGCCACCCAAGAAAAGATTAAAATAATGTCGAAAAAATTCAAACAGATTAACGAAATGACAAATGGGATAACATAGGAAGAAAGTAGCGCCACCTAAAGAGAAACAAAAGAAGATCTTTTGAAAGCAGACAGATTCAAAAGTGAAAATAGTGGCGGAAAAATTGGTCAACAAAATACACCTTTTATGATAAATAACAGACATAGTGATTATGTAGAAAACAGTGACGACAATGATAATACAATTTTTGATTGGTTGCTGACTAATCCATTATTTTATGACCAAAATTGAAATATTGCATAAGATATTTATACATTTTCAATCTTTTTTAAGGTTTAGGTAGATAATAAAGTAATAATACTTGTATATTTGGTATTAAAATATTTATTTAGAGAAATTTAAACCACATTAGGGCTAGATATCTGAATAAGACTAGATATGACCAGCCTTATCACTCAAAGTCGGGCCGGGGCTAATTATTAAATTTAAAAAAACGCCTTCATGTTATACTTACAATATCTTTCAAGCAAAGTAAATGTTATAAATCAAAAACACTGATTAAATACATGTATAAATTGTTCTTATCCATGGTTCGGTCAGAACTGCTTAAAGGTTTTGAATATAAAAATCTCTAGATCGAATCCTCCGGGAATATTTATGTTTTCACGATTTGATCATAATTTCGAAATATTAAATTTTAAAATTGCTTGATTTATTAATAAATAAAATTTGGAAAATCTTTTTCTATTTATAGCCCGAGATGATACATAGCTTCTGCATTTGTTGTGTCAAATTCTTAATTTTATTTTCCTAAAAGTTCATGGATTTCCAAATTACTAACCCAGTTACTAATTTAAAATTTTTAAATTAATAATCGGAAAATTTCTTTTATTTTATATGGGTGTTCACGTGAACCTGTAAACCTATGTACAATTCGCCAGATGTTGGCCCACTCTTACTACTATTACGATGAATGTTATTTTATTTGAGGAACATGTAGACCTCATCTTTAGACCTCGTCAGATGATTTATATTTAATACATATGTATTTACATAAGCAATACAAGATTTGAAATATATTACATAATTTGAATAATTACTGTCAAATAAAACCATGAAAATGCAAAAAAACATGTATAAAATTTACCTGGAGTGGATCTTCTAATATCATTCCTGTTTAATTTCGGTGATATAACAGGAATTTTTGGCTTGAAGAAATGAACAATTGGAAATAATCCCGGGCTACCATACTTCTTTTGATGTGTTGGTGTTGATGATTTTCGTCTTTCAGCCTCTTCATTATACTGTACGATTCTGCTAGTCAAGCCAGGACTTTTTACATCTGTATATGTTCTGCAAATTGAAATAGTCTTTCAAACATTAATTAATTTTTCTAATCGAGCGTGATTGCAAATTCGCATTCACGCTTGATTAAATTTCCTCAACTAACTCAAAATTCATATGCGTTAAAAATTAAATAGAAATATTTGGGTCTAGTGTGATAAACTTGAGCCCCTCACAAACTTGCAATTTGGGCCGACCAGTAACATTTATTAAGCTGAAATTTTTTCAACTTATAGACCTCAGAAAATGTAAAATATTAACATTATGTTACATGTAAAATGTATCATAATTGATAAACAAAATTCTGCATTTGTAATTTATGATTTTTTTTACACCTCAAATAAACACAACAAAATTAACTTTGCATTAACTTTCAATACGCCTGATTTGTTAACGAAATCAGGCCTATTAGCAATATTTCATGCGAAATACCAATTAAATTATGAATACAAACATAAAAATTAATTCTTACCCAACATTCACATTAAAAGTTGTTGACGCCAAAAGTGGCCCAGAAATCAATTTTGGACTATTTCTCGGACTTCTCGAATCAAGTCTAGGTGAACGTATTTCAGATAAAGAATACCTATAACATAACAGCAAGCGTAATTAAGAAAACACAAACTAATATAACAAACAAAATACTACCTTGGTCGATTTGGTGTTAGCCTTGTAGATGACAAAAATGATACATCTCTTCGAGGTGAGGAAAATGGTGATGAATGTGTTGAAATTACTTTTTTATCTAAGGGCCTCCTTATACCATTGGGTGGTGTATAGAAACCACTGCCTTTATTTCCTTGCATCTTTCAACATTTCATAATTTAACCTATAATTGTGAGCTGCGTATTGTACTCGAATAATGTAAATGAACACAAAATATATTAGAAAATCTTTCTTAGTGTCATATGTTATCGTTTTACGAAAATTTGCACTTATTTAATGTGATAAATGGATTTCAAATTTCAATACATCACGTTTTTGACATTCACATTTCTCGTATTTTAATAATTGGGTTGATATGCCTAAGGAGTGAGCATTATTAACTATTCTAAAATCTCATTTCGAGATAACATAAATTATATTATATTCGCAGGTTACCAGCTTCGCTGCATAAATACACTTTCTCAAGTTTTTTCAATATATAAATTCTACAACTTTATATAAATATGAAGTATTTAACTGTTTATGTTTTTATTAATAACATTATTGCATGATGTGCTTCGGGACAATGAATATGGTAATTTATCAATCTGCACACTTTCCACATGGATTTTTTTACATACAAAGTCTATTTGCTTTGCTTGTGAATTTACTTGAAAACGATCATTTAAGTATATTTAACACCACAATAAATAGAAATATTTTCTAGAACTATAGAAATAAATACAGAAATTGAGATATAAAATCTGCATACATTCCTTTTGCATATCACTACCCGTCAATAAATGTGTTTGACATCAAAAGAGGAAACTTTTACTATAACCATTTTTACGGTTACGTTCCGATAATATGACTACAACATGAAGCGTAATGAAATGTATTTGGAGTTCCAAATAATTTTTAGACCATTCCAAAAATAATTAAATGATTTACCTTTTTGTTAGAATCTGTCCGGTTGTTGTTTACATAATTTGTATTCTTGCAACAATGCTCAAGATTCACAATGCAAGTGTCAATGTCAATTTTGACAATCTTTTCTGAACATCGGGACAATTTACAGCATTGTGTAACATCAGCGTTACCGCGTTGAGAGTAAAAATTAAATAATGTTGCCACATGCGCACGTGTCATATACGTTTATACATTAGCACCTGGTCATATCTGTTCATTATATTCTATTATTTGGTTTTGATGCTACTCAACTCATGTACATAATTTTTGAGTGATTAGACATTTCGGCATAAAATCTACTGTGTGGTTTATCAGTGGAGTATTCAGAAATTTAACCTAGGGGGCGGTTTTGGCACAAATATAAAAACTGTAAGAGAGTACTTTTGTTAATGTCAAAGAAATAATAACTACTTGAGGCAGGGGGCGGCTCCAGCGCTCCCCCCCCTGGGTACATTATACATTATGTACATTGCAGCACATATTGCATGTTGGTGGCACTTATTGGCAATGCATTACCACATAAGTAAGCAGTCATATAAGGGAGTTTGTCTGTGATCGATGCATAGGCTGATCATGTCGGACACTCCAAATTTCTAGTGTCTAAAATTTTCTAAACTTATATATTTAACTAATCCTCAACAGAATTTATCGTTTAAGTATATTTTTGTGAGTATCGTGCTTTAGACATTTTAGTGTTTTGATTTAAGTCAGTGATAAACCAAAGATTGCAAAAGCGTCCTGGCTAAAAATAATCATAAAAATATCATTACGCAATGTGAGTAACCGTTGCATAACCAATATGTTCCATTTACCAAAACATCATGTTGTATTGACAGCCGACATGAAGTGAGCGCTATCTGTTTTGTGCTAACTAGCTAAGAAGCTAAGAAACTTAGCTAATGATAAGAAAGCATTTTTTGACAGTCGTCGACAGTTGACATTATTAATATTCCGTATATATCTATTTCATCTTTGCGTCCTTTTTGTTTTGTTATTTGCACTAGTTTTCTGGTTTTGTTAATTATACTTATAAACATAGATATAAACCTGTTATTTTTAATTGAAAAGACAATATTGTACTTCAACAAGTACAAAATGTGAGACAAGGAATACATATAAATATATATTTTGTATTGTTCAAGCGATACAAAACATATATTTTCCTTGCAAATATATATTTTTTATTGATTCTAATTTGTACTGGGTTTTCATGCTTCTCACCATGTTTTCACTACTGTCATCTGCCACGTGATTTGCGCTTGAAAAGAAGCTAACCGCGTTAACGATGCGTTCAAAATTCTGTAAATTCAACTTTGCGTAGCTGTTGTGAAGCAACATAGGTCGGTTGAACGCAACTATTACCTCCCTTCGCAGGGTAACCGACTGCCACCGAAAAAGAACCAAGTTATATTTTATCTGTCACTATTTTAATAGTGTTCTCCGTGACTATCATCCGTGATGGTTCGCGATATGGCGGGCTCCATGTTGAACCTATATTTTTTATTAATTTACAACTATAAATGTTTAAATATCTATTTCATCTTTAAATTAAAATTAATAATTTTTCATAATACGAATAATAATGGCTCTGCCCACACTTGGTCATATTTCTGTCAATTTCATAAAATCATAACTATCATTTTTTATGTTAAAACGTGCTTCACTAGATAGATTTGTTTTTTAAATAATATTTTTATATCCGGACTGAATTGAAGTGAACGCTTGCGAAAAATATAACTTAAGGTTTGCTACCGCGCCGGGGTTGCAACAGTATTAATCCCATAAAAAGCAGTCACTATTTTAAGTTTATGTTTCGTGTTTGTTTTTGTTATAAATTAGGTAAATGATTCTATTATTTTGGAATTGCACAATAAAATATATAATAAATATATTGACATTATTTTAAATTTTATTTTACTATTTAAGATTTTCTCCCACAAGGAAACTCCCATTAATATGACAAATTCTTGCAAATATTTAAAATGAAAGTTGTGTTTTGGAATTAGCCATGTCTGTACGATGGAATTCAGAATTCTTCACTGTAATGGAACATCGCGATCTCCAAGCAAATGCAATGGCACTCAACAATACTGGTAGTTATGTGTTACTTGCAGGGTAAAGACTATTAATATTAAGTTTAAGTATTAAAGATACAAACTTGTAATGTTATTGTGTACATTTTTTAAGTTCGTCGCTAATACTACAACTTTTAGAATAATTAATGTTTGGGGTGTAATTGTAAATGCACTTATTTAAAAAATGATTTTAACACAACTTGAATGAGAAGATTACCTTGCCCAGCTTCATTCAGAAACTTGAGATTTCAGTTTGGTTTACCAAAAAATTGCAATAAGGTATTCCCCTATTTAATTTTTGCCATAAAGTTGTGAGGCTACAATTTTATTAAAAACATATTTTGGACACCATCCATGATAAAATTAATGCTCTTGTGACCGTTACTGATTAAATTGGTTTTTTGTTGGAGTATGTTATCATGGAGACATAAATTGACAAAGTTTCAGATAAATGAATTTCTAAGGTAGTTATAAAACCGATTATTCTAGATGCTTATTGTTAGATAGTATATAATTTGTTGATAGAGAGACATCCATTGAACTCCATTCTCCTTAGAAATTTAAAGCCTATGTACACTGTAATGTACCGTTACATAAGTACTTTTATTTAGTTTTAAATTAAAGCTATCCTCAGTAGACATGTATAACTGCAATTTTGCCTCATTCATTTCATTTGTTTAACTTCATTGTTAACTTAAATTAAATTAGAGACTGTTAAGCTGATTGAATTTTACCATGTTATACTACATGACTTATTACGATCAATAGGTACAAATAGTATAAATATTTGCTTATGTAGTATATATACATTTTTTTGATTTCCAGTATGTGAAAGGCATGTGAGTGGACAATTTCAAGCATTTGTATGTTTAATGTTGAAAATAACTATTTGACTAATTTTCTATATTATAAAGTTATGACAACTTCTTTCTATGACGTTTTAAGGCGACGATACATAGCAATCAGAAATTTGGACGATAATGATGCAGACAATATAAAAAAGTTTCCGAGACAGAGCAAATACGATGTCGGTTCGGCTGAATGGAATCATACAGATTATCATAGCGAACTTTGTGTTATTTCAGTAAGTTATTTATTTTGCAATAATTATTTCCTCATTTACTGTATTATTAACTATGAAACTACATTTTATCTGTTATTTCATACATGTGATATATATATATATATATATATATATATTACAACTAATTGCGGTTAGTATTAATTTATAGAAGAACTTAGTTAAAACCACTTTAAACAAATTTAGAAGTAGGTTTTTAATGTGACGTTTAATTAATCTTTTTCTGGTTCAATTATCAATTTACTTACTATACTTAATTTTAGAGCAACCAACGATTAGAAGTATTAACTTGGCGCGATAGCGAATTAACTCAAACTCATTCACTGAAAGCCCATACACGTGTAATAACCGACTTAAATTGGCACCGTACAGACCCGAATCTTTTAGCTTCTTGTTCAGTGGATACATTTATCCATTTGTGGGATATCAGAGATCCACGCAGACCTACCACTTCGTTGTCAGCAATTGCGGAGGCTTCACAAGTGCGATGGAATTATATAAATCAATATCTTTTAGCTACAGCACATGATGGTGATATCAAACTATGGGATAATAGGTAATTTTAACGTGTGTCTTTATAAAAATTAATTTTAAATGGAATTATAGATTTGTTATTTTTATATTAACAGAAATTTATTTTTACAGAAAGGGTTCGGCGCCAGTACAATATGTAGCTGCACATTTGTCAAAAATCCATGGGCTCGACTGGAACCCAGGTGTAGAAACACAATTGGTAACGTCTAGTCAAGATAATACTGTCAAATTCTTTGACATTAATAATCCTCGGAAAGTGGAGTACATATTAACAACGAATGCACCAGTATGGAGAGCTCGATTTACACCATTTGGAAACGGGTTAGTAACAGTTGTTGTACCTCAATTGAGAAGAGGAGAGAATAGTTTATTATTGTGGAACACCGCTAATCGTGCTACACCTGTACATACATTTGTTGGTAAGTGTATATTTATTAGGGGGCAGTGTAAGTGTATATTTATTATTAGTGCATATTGTACATGATTTTCTGCTTTGAACTAAATACGTTGAAATTGTCGTTGACAAAACGTATCTAAGCAATGTCAAAAATATTTTTTAATTATATCTCCAATATGATCGATGCCTTCTATTGTTTTGGCGCTAAGTGTTTGAATATTATTATTAAATTCCTTTATTTTAGAGAAGAATATACAAAGAAAAATATTCTTTTGGTCCCGCGAATCTTTAACGAAGGATTTAAAAGCGGTTACTTTTTAAAACATACTCTGATTAAAATGAATCAGAAAATTTATGTAATATTTCCATGGGCGATGTTCACGTACTAGATACTTTATTCATAAGTTCTTAATGATGTTACGTCAGCTTAGGAAATTCGTTTGCAGTTGTCGGAATATTCCTATATAATGAGGAGAATAGGATCAAATTTCAAGATTCATACGTCGCCTTAACCTTGTTTGTCAGAATAAATATTTTGGCCATTGGCGAAAATATGAGTCTAACCTAGTTCTACCATTTACCTATTATAGTTTTTATATAGAATATATTGCACCAAGTATAAATATATATATATATATATATATATATATATACCAAATAAAAATTTTTTGTTTCTCAAGTGGTGCGAAAAATAGGCGAGAATGATTTTTTAGGTAACTTTATCCGTCCGAAAACAACTAGGGACTTTCAGGGTTATGTATATAGATTCCTAAATAAAGAGGAATTAACTGAATTTAATTTTAATGATATAGTGGGAACGGTATCGCCTCCTCAAAAATATTTGAGGGGGTACTTTAAATTTAATGATTTTTAAAGTTTATATTATTGTACGCTAAAAGTAGGAATCTCAATTATTTTGAAGTTTTAATTTCTTAATATAATCCGTTTATTTAGAATTTGATGTGTTTTTAAATATGTATTATTATAAAACAAATATCACAACTTACGACACTTATTTGTCATAAGTTGCAATGTGATTTGATTTAAGTTAATAAGTATATAGGTCATCCTATTCTCCCCAACTGCAGGGTGAATAGGATCAGAGTATTATAAACATATACATATATAAATTAGTTATATTATAGAATTTATATATATATATATATATAAAAGTAGAATTTAATTCTCCTTCAGTGCATAATTTAGCTATATTACAATAGCCACATATGTTCGCAC
>WYDF02186673.1:0-21816 GCA_009867245.2 Adranes taylori | reverse complement strand
AAATGTAGCTTATATTAACTTATATACTACTTGTACGAGTAAAAATTTTCCGATTTCAACATTTTGTTTACCGTATTCTTGGGTACTCCTAATTTTGCACTTGCTTGACTACTTTCTTTTAAGGCCGTTTATTAAATTATTCATCACGCATTCTTTATTTCGTCATCTGGACTTGTGTCTGCCACACTGGCAGTTTCTTTAAATGTTCAGACAAGACACGGAATGTGTTAATATGTTTTCAAGAAATATGTGATATGTCCAACTCCTACGGTCAATTGAGAATATTAATTCAGCATGTTTGTCTGTTGTTAACGACATATGTAAGCACGTACGAAGAAAGATTACTTCGTGTGCGCAGGTTAAGTGGTTCAATAGCCAAATGCTTATCCCACGCTTTACTAGTGGCGTCGTATAATTCGATTTGTATGAAGCAATAAAAAGCACAGCATGTTTTTGACTTATCGGGATGCAAATAGAGCAATGAAACGACTATCTAGACATAACATTTTAATAACAAGAAGCGTATTGATTCATTAACTGGTTATTGGTTAATTTATTTTATGAAGTACTTCTGATGCAGTTTACCGATATCACTGGTTTCAACGTGAGTCAGTTAAAGACCATTTCTTTTTTCGAAATCAAGAAAGTTTGTGACAAAATAACAAAATTGTTCATAATATTTATGAATTAAAAATACTAGCAGCACTTATATCGCCTATATTTATCCATTAACCCAGATGCCCGAATTTGTATCCACCTTTATTCATACGTTAATAAATATCGTAAATAGAATTTTTGTTGTACATTACAATCATATTTTATATAACCATGACTTTTTGTAATAATAATTATCTGATAGAAGTTTTTTAATTTGAATTTATTTTTATACCTATACAACTGCGCCACATTTGGAACTCACTTGAAGAAATTATTTTTAGTATAATAGAAAACATAATAGAAGTTTGAATTGAAGATATTTTTCAATTCAACTATTTCAACAAACTTTTTAAATTGCTTTTAAAATTGCTAGTTGTTGCTTGGCGACTTGAAGTATTGTATTTTATTTCAGACACATCTAGTACATTTGTACCACTACATGATTGTTGTCAAAATGATGGTGCAAGATTGTCGCAAACGAAAGTTTGTAAAGATCAAGTAAACGCATGGGATTGCGGAGATAAAGTTGCTACTTGGTTATCTATTGTCTTGGACATTGACGGTTTAAGGTTATTGAGAATCTCGAACACTGATGGATCTGTATGTCGAATTAAAAAGGAAGGTACATTAATTTTTTATTGTAATACATGTTTTAGTCCTGAATGTATTATGAAGTATTTTGTACTACTGTTACTTTTTGAGCTTGTACGAACACCATAAAAGATTGCTTATGCAACCTCGAATGTACTGTAATATTCGATCTACTTACGGGTGCCTCTATTTCACGGTTTGTGAAATGTCGATCATTTACATCCTGTATACCAGTTCTGAACAGGCTTCTGAAGTTGCTTTAATATCAAAAATGTCCATTTTTCTCACAAAATGGTGTTTTTAAGGCTCACTATATCTACTTGGTCGATTTCTGAACTGTTACTGTTTTAGCAATAACTAATGTGAAATTTTAGGAAAAGTATTGTTTCGTATGCCAGCTAGTGTTCGTTTCTAAAACATTTAGGACGGCCTTCATAAAAAAGCTAAATTAATCTCTGGAAGTGCATCGCTTGTCGTAGTGGACTTGAAAGATTTGTAATCTGTATGGATGACATAAAGGTGGTTTAGTCAAGTTGGGATAAATATTACGCATAATACAGCCTAAGTTATTTCAGTTGAGTTGATTTTGTCTGATGCCTTGGAAGGTCAATCTCTTATCGTTTATTTATTGAGCCAAATATAAATTGCGTAAATGATTGCTATAGAATACGTTTATTCGTCAGTTACATTTGTAAACAGGTTACAATGTTTGTCATGTCACTATACTAGTAAATATAATATTAGCATTCAATAACACTACTAGTAAATATAACATTAACATAAATGCAATATTGATTACAAATTACATTCACAAGTTCACGAATGACAAAAACTCTTGAATATTGTAGAAACAATTTTTTATGCGCATATTCTTGACTTTATTTTTTAGTAATTTTCCATCTCTGATAGTCTAATCTTCCGGGATATGATTATATAATTTCCGTGCCATATAATCTGTTTGTTCGGATGTTAAGGTAGTTTTTATTCATGGCAATTTTAATAAATATTTTGATCTTGTCTCATGCTGATGTATAGTTGATCCTATCAAGTAAATATTGCTATTCATATGAATCCACATAATTACTTCCAGCATGTAGATGCAGGGAACAGTCAACATTTTTAAGGCAAAAAAATGTGATGTGACGTGATCCTAATTTTTTTTTGCGATGAAGACTTCTTGCGCGGAACTGTATTGCCCCATAAAAAATTCCGTATTTTTTATGTAGATACACCATACTATAGTAACTCTTGACGGAGGTGGTTATATCAACATAGTTATTCATTCGCCTTTCTACATATAGGGACTTTGCTAGTTTGGATCTGTGGCTGTGACAGTTTAATTTGTTATCTAGAGTCTAGACAGATACCCAATCATTTACACTCCTGGTTTTCAGTTATTTCTATTCTTTTTTTAAAGTTATAGTTTTTGTTTCGCGATCTTTTAGATATGATTCTAGCAATTTTAGTGCTATTCCTCGAACGCCATATTTTTCCATTTTGGTTAATAGTATGCTGTCGCACAGTCAAACGCCTTTTAAAGGTCGCAATTTGTTACTTATGTTGTAGTACCAGTTTCTAGTTTTCTGACAATATCGTGTATAATCTGGGTTACTGCTTGACATGTTGACTAAGATGGTCGAAATCCAAACTGTCTAGTGTCTAGTAGCTTTTTTGACAAAATATCATGAGTCGCAACCATAATGCTTTTTCTATTACTTTGCTTATGATTGGGTTTATTGAAATTAATGTGTAATTGTTACAGTCCTCCTTACCGCTATTTTTATGAATCGGTACTAATTTCGAGACTTTCATGCAATTGGAGAATGTGGAATCGATGCTATATGGCATCGATGCTATATGTGTTCCTTAATGCAATATGATTTTTTTTATGTCATTGCAATTGATTACATTTAGAAATAATGAGTCTTGCACGTTTTTATTTATGGCGCTGTTTGCATTCGGATTTGAATACGTTATATAATCCACTATATCATTAATTGTCGTTATATAATGAATAGCAAATTCTTCGCCTTTTTTATATGAGATCGTTTCCGTTCTTTTATTTGGTTTTCTGAATTCATTAATAACATTCCATGTAGCTTTACTTGTATTTGTTGTCTTCTGTAAATAGTTGCCATACTGGAATGTTTTACTTATTTTGATTTTATGTTTGTATTGTCGTTTGAGTGTATCGTATTGAGTTTTGATTATTTCACTTCCTGATTCATTATATTCTTCTGTTAGATTTTCCAACTCATTCTTTAAACTTTTTAACTCCGGTGCGTACCACCTTATTTGTTTTGTTTTAGTTTTTACACTTTTGAATGGACATGTAACATTTATTACATATTCAATGTTTCTAACAAGGAACTAGCCAGAAAGTTTACATCATTTGAATTCCAATAATCAATCCAATTTGTTGAATTTTTTAACATTTCTTTCAATTCGTTTATATTATTATTTATAATTCTTTTATAAGTATACTTATTTTCGTTTTCATATTGATTGTCTTTTAAAGTTATACTTTGTGCATAGTGATCTGAGATGTCCTGTTTGATTATGCTTGTGTAACATGCATCTTCAGGTATATTTGTGCATATATTGTCAACATATGTACGCGTACTCTCCGTTTCTCTAGTGAGGTCTCTTATCGATATTCTTAGGTTGTGAGAGTCCATTGAATCACGTAATAATGTAGTAGAAGGTTTAATAAAATTAATATTGAAGTCATCGGCTACGATGACTTTATTATATCTCTTAGTAATTTCTGTAAACATTTCATCCAGTATATCGATGAATAAATTTATGTTCCCATTAACATTTGTCCTATACAAACATATTATCGCTAAGTCATTATAGGCAGTACCTGTAAATTCAGCATGCATCTCAATCGAATATTCTTATCATTTCGATGTTTTCTATTCGCGATATGGCAGATTTTCTGATGTAAACAACTACGCCTCCATGTTCCCTAGTGGTCTGCAATAGTAGCTTGCCAAATAGTAATTCTTTATTTGCAATATATCTATAGTATTGTTTTTTGCTATGTTTCACTTATATATACAATATCAAATGGTTTGTCATTCAGAAATAGCTCGTCTATCTAGCTTATTAGCTAGTGTTTGTACATTTATATGAAAGAACGTCTCCTTTCTGTTATATAGAATTCTACTTACGCTTGCTTTCTCGGCTTCGACAGGTTGAATAAAAATCCTTGTACCTTCCGGCTAGATGTTTCCATTCATTATGTCATTCAAACCAACCTGGTTTACACCAATTTTAAATGAACTGTATTCTTCCGAGTATTTGGATTTCATTTGTTCGCATTTTATATTTAAAAAATTATATTGTTTGAGATGATCAGTAACCATTTTGACAGTGGTTGCGGGTGCTAATCTGAAAACGTGAATGTATGCAAGTCTTTGAAGTCGTTGCAACTCAGAAGTAGATTTAAGATTTCCCTCTAGAATAGGGCGTTTCATTTTCTTTGCTGCTACAATTTTCCATTCTTCCTTGTTAGATTCACCGTTGTTTTCACTTAATGTGATGATGCTGTCATCACGGATATTATACTCATGTTTACTAGTCAAAGTAGAAACTGTAGGCATTCTTGGTTGAGTTTTATTGTTGTCCTGCTTTTAATTAGCTTCGTATATAACATATGGTGTGTTGAGTTTTTTTGTTTTATTGACTCTTAGAATATTTCACTGTATCGACATTTGACTGATTTATAATTTGTGCGTCTTGTATGTTGATGTTAACATTACTGGGTAATATAATTTGTGATTTTAACAAATTTATTTCTATTTATATAATGTATTGTAGTTCCTGACTTTGTATTTTGAATTGATTGGAAACTTAGTGTTCAGTTTATTTTACTTACACTAAGTGTATTTTATTTAGTGAGTTCACAGATATAGTTTTTGTTGTATATGGCATTTAAATGAAAGACACATACAACAAACACTACACGTAATGACAACAATCATTTACTTATTTATCCATCTTGCAATTAAAAAAATTGAGAATACAGTTTACGTAATTAAATAGGTTAAGTACAATGCAACAATTAATTTTATCATAACTAGACAATATAATTTAAATTTATACGCTTTTAATATTTTCATTTTCAGAACTAACTAACTGGCGAAACGTAATTTTATACATAAAATAAACTCAGACCTAAATTTCCAATCAACTGTTATATAATATTTTGTTTTACTGAAAATGCAAGCTTAACAAACATTATAATTATCTCAATAAAATCGTTTATAGATAAAACACAGCAATTGTCACTTGTGAATAAAGCTCAATATTTAATGATTAATCGGAAAAGTGCAGAATGGTTATTTGATTTACTACCAAAGTCCGAAGATTCTGTGAATGATTTAATTAACCGGTTTCGACCAAATTTTGTAGTAAACTTCGATGCTGCATTTGATGAAAATAATTATAAGGAATTCACAATTGACAGTTTATGTTTCATAGTAAGTTGGCGGACTTGTTAAATGTGGCATCGATATAAATTATATGTTAATCATTCTATGAATATATTTAAAATGTTTCACAGAATGAAGGTAATTGTACAAGATGTTATATGATATGCATCAATCAGTCTACCGCAGAAAAATCATCGGAAATCTTGCAAACGTTATCGAAAGCCTTTGATGGAAAGCTATCGTTTGGTATCTATTTAAAACAGATACAGGATACTTCGAATATAATTAAAATGAATTGCAAAGTAATTGCTTAAATTTACTTTTTATATCTATATATGAAATATTTATAATGTCAAATAATGGTTCGTTTTATTTTTGATAAATTTTAATTGTTGATTGTTACCTATACATTTTTATAAGTACACTTCTTAATAATGTTGTAAAATAATTAACAGAAAGTTAAATTTTGTTGTTTGAATTATGCTAATTAATTTTCAACTTAGCCATAAATTAAATTCAGCATGCACATCCTGCAGGTGAAAGAGATAATTACCCTTGTACGGCAGACAATACTTTAAATATGAATAAACAATTGCAACTAGTGCTTTTGTATAGTACGCTAGAATCTCGTTTAACCGAATTTGATGGGCCAAAGGTAATTCGGTTAATCCGGAAAATATAAAAAATATCTTTTTTTATAAGGACATCGCGTGTTAGGCATGGGGTAAGTAAAAAATTAAGACAACCAAAAAACACTTATTTTTTAAATCTGGTTTAAATAACTTAAGACTAAAATTATTAAACATTGTATTTTCCTAACAAAAGTTTAGTCCAGTTTCTTAAAGTTTAGTCCAATCCTTTATCTTCTTTTTATAAAACGATCTCAAGTCGTTTTATCCATGTTCTTCCATGTTTTTTCTAATGCCGTGGATGTGACCATATAAATAACATCTTTGATGTGTACTTCTTTCAGAGTAGCTGTGATGCCCTTGCGTTGTTCATCATCACTGTCAATGATTTTATCCAGAAGTTTTAAGTTTTCTCCTGTGCCTTTTTAGTGTATATGGCTCCTTAATCCATAGGCTAGATGAGTGCTGTGACATTAGCTGGGAAAAATAAAACAAACCGGATTTCAATTACTCTGCTCCCCGGTGAGTAGGAGCATTGTCAATGAGTAAAACTACCTTAAGAGGCAACCATTTTTGTCAAAAATGTTGTCACCGAAGTAACAAAACTTTGGAAAAACCAATCCTCAAAAATGTTTGATGTCATCCAAACTGCTTTTTGGTTTGCACTGATTACGGGAGTGAGGTGTCTAACATTTTCAGTGCCCTTGGGTTAGTTAATTTTCCAATCAAAACGAGTAGTAACTTATGTGTTCTTACTACAAACAAGCAATGTAACACGCTCTTTGTTTTTCTTGTGGCCTTTAGCTGCATCATCAATTTTTGAGGCCAGTGTTTTAGTCGGTAACAATTTATAATTTAGGCCCATTTCGCATGCGTTGTAGATTTGTGCCGGTGCTAATTCCCTATCAGCAATAATTGTCTGAAACGTTGTTTTAAAAGAAGCAGCAGCAGCATCTACATTTCCTAACAGAGTTTAACCAATTATTGACTACTGCCGTACTCCATGTCGGTCTTTCCTTCTTGAGACAGCGCATAGTAGCTGCGAAAATAGGGTCGCCGCCTAGTTTTTTATTTAAAACTAAGGCCTTTTCCTTAATTATAGGGACACCACGTTCTGGTTCTTGAGAGAACCATATAAACAAAGCATCAGCTAAAGCTTCATGCTTAGACTTTTTTAATGTCCCCCTGTTATTTAAACTGTCTTTTCAAACCGTTTTTGCATAAAAATCCTCTATTTGGTCCCTATTTTTTTCCAATCACATATAGTGGCTGCAACCTACTCCATATTCTATAGAAATATTTTCACTGGCTCACCTTTGTCCAGTCTGAAAATAGCCTCTAGTTTCTTTTGCATCGTTACAACAACGCGATTTTTCTTTTCCGTCATAGTTCACTAGACACTACACTATTAATTTACACAGTAGCAACAAAACCACAGGACTATGATTTAAACAGGTAGGGCATCGACTGTTCTTTATAAGCGGTAAACGGAACTGTGTGAGTACCGCACCAGCATCGTTTGCAAGCGATAGCAAACTGTTTGTTGTGATGAACGCGGTCATTGATGCCCGGCTGGCTGGCGCGCGTTCAGCTAGCTAAAGTTCTACTTTATGTAAAGTGTAACTTATAACCCACTAACAGATCTTTATTTTTCTACTGTACCTTTCTCGTACAGTATATACCGTATTTTCTGTTTATCAGTAAGACTACTACTCTCCATAATTTCATAAATTTTTTTTTATTCGGTTAATCCGGAATTTAGGTTGATAGTGTTTCGGTTAAACGGGACTCTAGTGTATTGTATTAATAAATTCCTATAGTCTTTAATCGAAAAAGTCATACGGGACACCATCTTTTCCAAACTATTCATTATCACACTGGCATCCATCTTTAGAACACTGAATTGGGAAGAAACTAGCATCAATGTTAATGGAGAATATCTAAATAACTTGAGATTGCCAGTCTTGTATTAAATCTCAAGCTGGAAAGAAAGAAACGGTGCTGAAACGTTTAAATGTATTATAAATATGGATCTATCGAAATCTCCAGCTTTTGGAGAAATTACAATGAAAATCGTTCAAGCTTGTCTTATTCCTCAGCTATGAAAATCACAGTCAAAGACGAATCGTTCGTGGATTGATCGTCTTTGGAAAGCAACAACTTTCAAAAATAATATTTTTAAATCAAAAAGTTTTGAATCAATGTGTTATTTTCCCCATTTTAACTTAAACCATCCAGTCAAAAAGATTAGGTGACAAATTTTTAAATTAACTGGGAATTCCGCGCTCATAATATCCGTAAGCGACAGAATACGAACTGAAACCATATTTGCTTATTAGCCGTGAAAACGCATTAGTTATTAACCACCTTTTGTAGAATATTATTTTAAATAAGCAGAATATACGTAGATTAATTGAAACGGTATATTTATGCCTGAATCATAACGTGTTTCTTTCTCCGGTAAATTCTTTGATTGGCCTCCGCTATTTTATAAATTAGAATTAGCGTTAGCCGTTTTCTATATGCTATACGATTTAGTTACAAAGTCCGTTGTGAGTACAACTATAAGAACATACAGTGTAACGTAAATTTGTCTTTTGCACAAGCAATATAATGTATATTGTTCTTACCAAAAGGAGGAGTGGTGGGCTCCTACCTCAAAACATCTGTATTTGTACAATGCATGTACTGTACACCATTGTGAATTAGAAAGTAATAAGAGGGTTCAAGCTTTGGCTTGAACCCAAGCTTTGGCCGCTTTTGTAAAATTTGTTTTACAAACTGTATTATAAGTAATAAATATGCAGAAATTCCAGACACTGATTACAAACGTTTATAATTATTGCCGACTCTTTTTGACCGTGATGTAGTGCTTTGGTCGGTCGGTGTAAAAGCATGGTTTCATATCAAGTCAAAGTCGCGACAGTGGAGACGACATGACGTTTGTTTATGGTTTAGCTCTTTATTATTTTTTTGCAATTGCTTGTTTAGGTTAAATTTTTTAGTTACTTAACAAATTAATTTTCTTTACAACATGTCCTGTGAAGATTTATTACAGTGTTATAATCGTGGTTGTGGTAAAAAATATAAGTTGTTGGAAAATACTGATGGTAAGGTTATGATAACGAGTTTTATTTTAAAATAATAATATAGAATAAAGAGGTACATCACATTAAAATACCTAGTATAGAATAAAGAGGTACACAACATTAAAATTATTAAAGAATGCCTATTTAGGGTCTAATATAAAAATCACTTTTCATTCAAAATACCACTGTAAAGAGAGCATTGTATTTTGCTTGTGATTGTAGATCTTCAAGCCACTTTATCTAGGGTAAGTTCTAACTTCTAAGATATGTATATGTGATGTTAAAATTCCATATAGATATTTTATGTATCAATGTTTTACATATTGATAATTTAAGTAAATGTATTAATATTATATATATATAAATAAATAAACACAGGCATTTAAAATGTGTCTTTGATTGACTCTGACTGTGTATGATTAATTACGTGGTTTTACTTTAAACTACAGAAAAGTATCAATATACGTGCGTGTGATATATTTTTTATCTGTAACATCAATAGTTAAAGGAAAATTGTGAAATATAATTTGAAGATGTATAATAATTTGTCTATATTTTTTCCAAGAATATAAATCAAGAATACTCAGTATCAGTGTTACTGTGAACTGTGCTGCACAGAAAGACGAGAGTTTTATAAAATCAGTAATTGAGTACATAAGATCTGTTATTCATTAATTTGAGGTCCGGTTCCGACAGTATAGTAAGAGAAAGGTGGGACAGAAGCAATGGAATAGTGATTTTAGAAGAAATAAGAAGAACAGTCAGGCCTATGCATGAGAGCTGTTATAAGGGCAATAGTTAGCATGGGTATAATAGTTACAAGAAGCTAGTGTTTAGACCTGTTTTCAGTTTAGTAAGAAGTTGTGATAGAATGTCCGTTGACTTCATGTCTGTGTAGATATACATTGGATTTAAATGAGGTATTAAGAAAGATACTAACTGGCAGAATGGCGTTATAGATGGATAAAGAATGGTTCCTAAGCTACGCGCATATTACAGTTATGTAGAGAAAATGAAGGAGAAAAGAAGGGCGAGGGAATCTTGGATAGATTTTGTGAAGTTTAAACATTTACCATGCTTATTGAACAATAATGGGTCGTGTAAGTAATATGCAAAGCTGGTGGCCAGGAGGGTAAAGGTAGCAACAAAAAGATTCAGGACCATTTCTTGACCAATCTTTTCTTTTTGGTAGAATTTTATATGTGACGTGTATGATATATGAGACGAAAGCCAAAGCGGGCACGAGAGAGCAGATGGAGTAGGGATTAAAAGTTTGACACTGACCTAATGAGATGATGATACAATATTTACACAAAGTGAGTGGGAGAGCTTAAGAACACGTTTAAATATGACATTAATATGATGTGGACTGACAAGTAAGGATGATAAATAGGGTTTATATGCAACTAATTGAAATCAGCAAGGGAAGAGGTTTTATTGAGTGAAGAAGGGACAGGCGAAGAGCATACGAGCTATGTGCATGTCTATGGGAGAATGGTTTGGACGGATGAATATTGGGTACAGACTGTTATGTCTTTGCCTATGGTAAAAGAAAGAGGAAAATAAAGGAATGGACAGGAAATGTATATATTGTAGTTGTTGAAAGGATTATTATTTAATGTCAGTGATAATCATAAACTAAAGAATTATGCTTTCGGCGTTCCGATAATGCTTCTGTCTTTTTCTTTTTTAGAGAAGTTGTTTACTTTCTGAGAAATCCTAAGTCCAACCCTGTTGTTAACGTGTGTTATGATATTACATAGAATAAATCAGTTTGTGGCGTATTTCACCTAGTCGAATGTTAGCTGTAACTTTTATGGCCAAATTAAATTTTTTGTAGATGCTTGTCAACATCATCCAGGTGAACCATTTTTTCATGACGCTTATAAAGGCTGGTCTTGTTGTAATAAAAAATGCACTAATTTCACCGAATTTCTGAACATCAAAGGTTGTATAAAATCCAGGCATTCTAATATTAAACCACCGGAACCTACGAAATTGGTTCAAGAAATTCCAGATACTGAGATCATTGAAGTAAAACCAATTATAAAGCCAGTTTTAGAGAGACCCCCATTTGATACTCCTTTGGTAAGCATATTTTGGTATCGTGGAAAGCAAATACCTGCTGTGCAGATTTTTGTTGTTATTTACTTTGTTATTTTTAAGCTTTATTTTATTTAACTTCTTGTAGTTCTAAGATTTTTATGATATTTCATTTATATGGTCTTTCTATGGAGAGTAATCATACGACGCTTTAACCATTTGTTTAAAAAGTTTAAAAAGATTTGCTAGAACTTTCCGTTTTATAAGAGCGTAAAGTTATTATAAAAACAAAGTTAAACTCATTTTTTTTGTAATTATTTTCACTGCTGTACTATAATCCAAGCTAATTTTGATCAACAATCAAATTTTTCTTATATTAATTATTTAATGTGCTATATTTAACTGCATTTTATTATGTACATAGGTTATAATCCAACCCGAAATAGCACCATCGCTTAAACAGCAATTAGTTTCTAAGGACAGCGCCGTAAAGACAAACGAAAAACCGACAATACAAAATGAAATAGCTATAGGTACATTATGCAAGAATAATAGTTGCAATTTGTCTTATATTGGCCCCGAAAGTGACCTGAAAGAATGCGTTTATCATCCTGGTTTGCCAGTTTTTCATGAAGGTCTTAAATATTGGTCCTGTTGCACGAAACGTACATCTGATTTTAATGCGTTTTTAAGTCAAGCTGGATGTACGAATGGTAAACATGTTTGGCCCAAAGAGGTAAATGGCACTTAATATTTTACAGGTTTCTAATAACACTAGAAATTTTTTTCTGCTAGCTTTATGCATCAAATAACTTATGCCCAGTTATAGAAAGATCTGTTAAATTGTACGTTAAACCTTTAGAATAGAATTTCAATATAACTACGTTGCTTTTTATGTTCGAAATATTTTCTAGTAATTTGCAGTAAGTCTTTGAAACGACGGAGTCCATTAACTTCGGTATAACTGAATTTTTACTGATGTCTGTATCGTCTTCTTTTTCGTTTGATCTATCACCCAATAGCTGTGATATATCTCCATTAACATTGTATGTAGTAATATTATATCTACCTGTTTTAGTGATCACTTTTCTAAAGGATTTTGTTACTGAAATACCTTCCTGTAATAAATATTGATGATATGTCTTCAGGCGTATACTCTGCTGTTAAATATGATATTGTAACATACAATCTACACTTATTTTCAGAATAGTTTCTAACTGTAATCGTAATCTAAATTCTACTTGTGAATTTAGAAACTGTCATTTTAAATTGCTAAGACATAATTAATGTGACATTGATTATATTATTCCTCATGAACTTTGTAAAGATTAAGAGTAAAACTGGTGTTAGTATGTATATATAATCGACATGAGTAATCGCAGTCACCCAGCAAAAACCTATTTCCACGCATTCTCATATTAAATTTAGTTGGAAGAGATAATTTTATTATCATGTCAGCTGACAAGAATTTGTAATTTTTGAATTAACGTTAAATATTATTTGTACTTTTTCGTACTTCCGGTTTAATTCTCCATTGAGACTTTCTGATAATAGATTTTTTTAAATTTAATCTCCTGTTACGTTGTAAAACTTATCTAAAAAATCTAATAGACAATAACTTAGTCAATGCACACAAATTAACCTGAACTACCGCAAACAAGTTTGATCACCAGTGGTTTTAGTTGCTGTGAAAGATTGAAAGATCTTTGAAAAGATGTATTACTGTAGCATGATTCATAAGTTGAGTTATGGTTGGGATGATGTATGTAATTGATTCAGTTGTGACTACTATCGCTTTTAGTTATATATGCTAACGTAACTCCCACTCGCGAATAAAATAAAGCTTTAAATGGGGAGCCTTAGCGACTCTCACAATGATGACGCAAATAGATATCTTATTGAATATCGAAGTACGCTTCAGTGTTGGAGTCCACATTTTGAAAGACTAGTGTTCCAAAAACTCCATTTAATAATAATTTGCATTATAGATGAGCTTTCAAGCGCGCAAATTCAAGTTAGTTGACATGTTTCATGGATACAATTATCACTTCATCTGTGGTATTGTGATGAATCTGTGATGAAGTGGTAATTGTTTCCATGAAACGTGTCAACTAACTTGGATTTATTTGCTGGGCTTGGTTCGCTTAAATTAAGATCGCACTTCGAACAGATGTTGTTTCAGTCCTCAGGGGGTTTCAGAGGGCTTAAGTATGCTCAGTGGTAAATTAACCAGGTGTACAAGATCTTGCGGGTACTTGTCACTGAACTTAATGCTAATAAGTAAAACAGCATGGAAGATTTAACTAAAACGTCTATTATTCTTTTAGACAATACAGAGATAGGAAATATTAATGCACAAATAAATGTCAATATATGAATATCAAATTAAATCAATATCTTAATAATAGCGGTTAAATAAAGCAAACATAAAAATAAACAAGCGGATTTTTTAATAATCAAAACGAAACATAAAAAAAAATTAAAGCAAAACGGCGCATAACATATCGGCGGTGCAATAATATAAAAAAAACGGCTTTCAAATATAATAGTGGTGTACACAAAAGGAATGCGGTGGTGAAAGTACGGAAAGTGTGAAACGGCAGTTCGTATTACAACGGGGCAGGAGATAGATTTTAAGCACACAACATGTACCATTGGTCAGGTAGGTAGCCTAGGAAACTACCATAAGCCGGTACGTCGTACTGGCCACTAACGCGACCGGTGCTGTATGGATACCACTATCTGTACTGCGCTCTAGCTAGCAGTATACACACCTGTCGAGTAATGAAAGAGAAGAATAGGCTATAAGCCGGAGGTGTCGTTCTGCGCACTGACACGACCACTGCTGAGTAACTACCACTAACTGTACTGCGCACTACATAGGAATAGGTTAGGCAGGAAGAAAGGGTAAGGTAATTCAAATACATGCATACGGACTATCATACGGTATAACAAATAAATCTAATAAACACATGCAATACAATAATACAACGGAAACAGTATAAGCTAAATAATATGATTTACCATAACAAACTCACAGGTATCCCTTGTTCGTATGGCTGTGTGGAGCTGACTCGATTGGCTGGTTTATGTGGCTGACTCTTGTGTAGCTGGCTTGTCCGGCTGGCTGGTCTGCTTTTCTCGATACGAGATCAGGATCTGTCCTCATGCGTTCTTCACCAACAATATGTGCTGAGTAACGTAACGACTTCTTTCCAAATTGACACTTTTCGGGATTAATCTTTAATTTTGCATCCTTTAATCTTCTTAAAACAATTCGAAGATTAATTAAATGTTCTTCAAATGTTTTTCCTAGTACGATGATGTCATCCAAGTATGCGAAAGCAATTGGTTCTAAATCTGGTGTGATTATTCTGTCCAGTAGCATTTGAAATGTTGCCGGTGCTGAATGCAGACCAAGCGGCATTACTTTATATTGAAATAATCCTCTACCAGGTACTGTAAATGCTGTAATTGCTTTACTATCTTTGTGTAACTTAATTTGGAATTACGCTTCTCCAATATGGAATTGATGGACGACAGCGGATATGAGTTCTTTATGCTTACGTCATTGACACTTCTTAGGTAGACACAAAAACGATATTCTCCGTTCTTCTCTCTGACCATAACTATCGGCGAATTCCACGGAACAGGTCGACAGCTAGTCTCACCTTCCTAAAGTCTGGCTCTGTTTTGAGTATATAAGAATTATAATTTTCCAATCCATATCTTCACATAAGGTCTATTGTCGTCTGCCGTCTGTAATATTACATTTCCTAATATGCTTCCCCTTGATTATGTAATCGCTGCTCCTTACCGTGTTCTCGAAAGTGTTCAGTCTTTCTGTATCTCCAACACACTGCTCCTTGTGTTGCAATGCGTCTACTTGCTCTTCTACTATTGGTCTCTCTCTCTCGCTGGCGGTTGGTATCTATGCAACTTCTTCTGGTATCTCTATGCAACCTTCTTGAATTGCCGTATCTATGCAACTGGTAGTACTCTTACTGGTGCTTCCCCTGCCGGTGTTCCATATTTCTGCATTATTGGTCGTTCTCTCGCCGGTGCTTCTCTTGCCGGTGATTGGCTAAATCCAATTTTATTTATTCCCGATAGTTCATTTCGTAGCGATTCATATTCTACAGCGCGTTCTACCAATTCATTTAGATTCCATATGTCTGCTCTTCAGATCATAAGACGAAATTGGGGTTGCAGATTCCTATACACTCAATATAATACACCAAATTCAGGTCTTGGCGTAACTCTTCCTTGTACTAAATTCGCGAAGTATCCTTGCAGGTGTTGACTCAATCGTCTTTTTAACTAATCCATATTTCCTACAGTGTCGATCTGAACTCGTTCTAATTCAACCATCAGTTCCGGCCTACGTAATCGATATAGAAATTAAATGGTTATTTACTTATTAAAATCCTTTTAAATATGGTTTTATCGAAATTAAATGTTTGTTATTTAATTTTCAGTTAAACGTATATACACTTCTATACGCGGGAGCTTATTTTATATAGGCTGTCCAGAATTACTTTTGTTTTTCTTTTATTTTGTAAGTAACTCTGTTGCCCAGTTTTTACTTATTCTACACTTTAGTCATTTCGGCTCTGCTTATAATGCACAAGTTAATAGCTTATTACTTTTATGAGTCAGAAATTTTGTAATACAGATTTTTAAGCTAAGATCACTCGTATTATCTTAACTAAGATAACTAAGCTAAAGTATGTTGTGATCGAGTATTTTTAATTACATTTTCTGTTCAGCATCAACATACTTTATAAAATTAACATATTTATTTCTAATATTGTGTAGACCAGTATAATTAGAGGCTAGCAATCGTGTCCTTTTAAACATGCTTCTAATGTGCTGCAGCAATTGGAGCATGTTGCCAAGATATAAGAATGTTACGTGAAAATCGCGGCTTTTAGTCCTGATTTATTCTTTGTTATAGGATTCAAACAAAGAATCTATACAATGTCGATGGGACTATCATCAAACAGCCTCTCACGTTATCGTTTCAATTTATGCGAAACAATACTGTCCGGATAATAGTGAAATCAAATTAAATCCTATACGTTTATGTGCGAAACTTTTTTTTCCGCAACAAGCTAATGCATCCTTTAATATGGACGTCGAATTGCGAGGTGTAAGTTAAGTTTCTTTTACTAATATTGAATTTCTTAATTTATTATAAACGCATTTCACAAGCGAATCTCCGAAAGGAAAAGAAAAAACATCTACTTTGATCCTCATGCTCTAACGAATTGCGATACTTTTTAGTCAGGCCCACGTGTCAAACAACTAATAAAATCCTTATACGAGAGAGAGTTAGTATTTATCTACAATGTGTCTGCATTAGTGTTGCTATTGATAACAATGCCGTTTTCGCGCGCAGACGTTATGCATTGTTTCAGTATTAATACGTATGCATAGATTTGAAGTAGATAAATCAGTTATATTGTCGCAGCTGTTACATTAAACATGGCCGCTCCGCTTTCCATTTACACCAAAGAAGAGCAGCTTTCAATGATTCATTTTTTGTGGTTTGAACGTGTGTTAGGGGCGGAAATCCATCGAAGACTTTTAGCACAGTATGGGAACAGTCTTTTGCCACAACGGAATGTCTATGAATGAATTGAAAAATTATAAAATGGTCGCACAAGTGTAACACAGGAAGAAGGAGGCGGACGCTTCATTGAGACATTAAAGATTTACTACACAAGGCATTCCTTTTACACATTTGAATGAAAGTGTGAGACAGAACAGTGAGATATCTAGTAAACTTTTGAAAACATATTTTAGATTCTGCGAGGAACCATTGGCATATTGTTTTTGTAAGCTAGTGTTTTTGACAATTGCACTTCATTTAGAGTACTTCGTATTACGTGAATTCATCATAAACTGTTTCTCTTCCACCTATCGCGTAATTTCGAAGTACTACTGTAATTATAAACTGTTACTTCTAACAATAATTTAATCAAAATTGATTATATGTAGTATGTACCAATAGGATAATAGGATGAATGATAGGGTAAATGATAGGATGAATGACCTGTCCACGAAGGTGTTAACCTGTGTGACACCCAGTGTACTGTACTACTAAAACAATATAAGTGTATAATATATAAAACCTATATTATTATTTCAGATTGTTAATGTGGAAGCAAATTCAGTATAATAAAACATATATGTACATATGTATAATAAAACCTGTATATGCATGTACAAGTTCATGTGTGTATGAATGCATAAGTTCCTGTACATGTCCTGTACATGAATAAAACCTGTATAAGTTCAGTATATGAATGTATAACAAAACCTATATTATTATTTTAGATTGTTAATATGGAAGCAAGTTCAGTAACTATGATGGGCACAAAAGTAGAAATAAAATTGAAAAAGGCTGAACCTGGAAGTTGGAGTCATTTAGATATTCCCAAAAAGGTTCCTGTGGAGATAGAACCAACGAAAACTGAAAATGTGGAATGTATTTCAAATCGGGTCGGGGGAGTCGATTTAAGTGATTTATAACATTTCTAGTTGATATACAATATTAATTTAAATTTTAATTCATTGAGTGATAGATCGAAATAATTTATGATGTACAATTAATTTATTTAGAAATGTTTTCTTTATATGACAAGTCAGTTTTTTCTTGTAATAGTTATTTTTTGTGGTCAATTTTTAAAATGTTTTATTCTGATAAAGTATATTTTGTATTGTTCCAAATATATTCTGAAACACATCAAGAGCGAGACTTGATTTTGCAAGTTTTAAATTTATCTGCTTATAGTCTTTATTGTTGGTATTCGTACATTTTGTGAATTATTAGATGATGAAAGCCATTGTCAAAGTGCTCTGAGATGATAGTGCAATTAAGAATTCTATATTACTAAAACCAATTTAGAAAACTTAGGGGATCGTAATAAACAAGAAAACATAAATTATAGTATTACATTTAAAGATCATTATTTCAGAACATACGGTAAATTAAAGGATAAAATTAACAACTTTGATACTAAACAGTGTAGACATTCCAATGATTCAGGCTTAAATGATAGTTCTAAAAGTGTGACTACTCAAACGTTTTGATAATAAAAAAGCTCTTGTGAGGAATGTAAAGTAAAGGCAATTTTCCAGGTACGTTTATGTAACATTATAGATTCACGTCGAAGAAACCTGCGTGCCATTGAGAGTTTAGGTATTGATGTGAGTCAATGGGATTTATTAATTGTCTAAATTCTCGCAGAAAAGTTGGATCCAAAAACCCGCAGAAAAGTGGCAGGAATATAGCTCGCCAAGAACGACTGCCGTGTACTCCTTGACTCTGGATCGCCATCCAAGCATATTAGTATGTTAGAAATTAGGTTTGCAAACAATCACTACAGAACATGAAGTAACTGGCATTAATGAGACTATTACGAATATTACACTTGACAAATTATCTCCAAGTCTTGTAACTTTTCACAAAACATTTCGGGTTTCGATCTTCAAGAAATTTGTAGAGCTTTCCGGCCAGAAGATTAGACTTTTCTAATTTAACTATTCCCAATCATACTAAACCCGTCGCTCCTAACTTCTGTATGCTAGCCCAAATAGACCTACTACTAGGACCTGAGTTTTTCTGGCAATTATTTTGCACAGACATATATCTCTAGGTCCTGATTACCTGTTGCAAAAAACCCGCTTGGGGTGGATTGTTTCAGGTTCAATCGTTGGAGAAAATTCCTTGCCTAGCACATAATCAGAATTTTCTAAAATATCCGATGTGGATCGTATACTCACAAGATTTTGGGAAATTGAAGAAGTGACAGGTTCTAAACACTCTATCTCCAAAGATGAGTTATCCCAAGATGACTCACAACATAAATATGCCATATCTGGGGATATTGCACAAAGATATGGCCAGGTTCTCATTCATCCTGAACAGCGTTCCCTTCAAAGCATTTTGTAGACATTTGATGAGAATGCTGAACCCGACAGTTATCAGCCAAATACTGTCACATATTATATGACAAGCTTTTGGAAATAAACTTCAATTTCCCGATTCTGGAAAGAAAACCTATCGTGGGATGAATCCGTGGCTCTTTCAATTCACAAAGAATGGTTCTCATTTAGATATTATAGTCATTGCCCCAATTATATCAAGATTCCACACAGGGTCGTATGTGATGTTCCCCATTTCATTGAAATTAATCGTTTTCTGACGCGTCAATTGAGGCTTATGGCGCCTGTGTTAAAAGTATCAGCCGTAGTGGCGAGCTATCAGCAGTACTTATCAGTTCAAAAGCGAGGGTAGCTCCACTCAAAATCAAAACTACCACGTTTGGAACTTTGCGCAGCTCTTGCCGTTATCTGAACTAGTCCAACGGGTCATTTCAGCCTTTCGTTTATACACTGATTCTATTTCACTTTGGAGCGATTTCTATTTCGGTTCTATTTCTACGATTGTTTTAAGCTGGTTTAACACGAGTTCATTTACTTAAGTCATTCGTGGCCAGTCGAGTGGCAAAGATAATAACACTTTCATCCATCAATCTGGCAACATGTTCAAAATCCTGCTGACATTATATCTCGGATTATATGTCCCAACGAATTAATCAGTTGTACCAAGTGGTGGTAAGGTCCAGATTTCCTTCACTGCACCACTCCCTGGACTTGTCAGGATTACATTGCATTTACGAAATTACCAGAAACCAAAACTCATACATTTTTGGTACAATTTTATGTACTACTAATAGAAGCAGATAGGTTTTCCACTTTTCTTAAACTTCATCGAAGCTTTAGCACTTCGGTTCATTTTCAATACAAGGAACAGCATAGAAACTCGAAAATCTGGTTTTTCTGTTGAAGAATTACTGCTGCTCTCTGTTATCATAAAGGAAGTTCAAGCTTCTAAGTTCAAACGCGAAATCAATGAATTACTAAATAATTGTGTAATAAAGGATAGTGTATTCTTTCGTTAATCTCATTCATAGTTAATAATGGTATCCTTCGAGTTGGCGGTAGACTCAAGAATACCGAACTGACTTACAATACTAAATATCCCATATTGCTGCCTTCTAGTAAACATCACTTTACAAAACTTTTATTTGCACACGAACATATTGAACTTAAGCGCTCTGGTCAGCAACGCTCCTTTCTGTTTGACATTCATTTTGGCCACTTTCCGGAAGAAACGGGGCTCGTTCAACCGCTTATGGGCAATTTACCAAAGGAACGTGTATCTGAAACTTTCCTTATATGTATCACTGGAATAGACTACGCTGGGGCTTTTCTAATCAAGGACCGTAAGGGTCGCCGCGGCAAATTGTCTGAATGCTGGATTGCTCTTTTTATCTGTTCTGAAGTTCATTTTGCAAATTTATATTATGTTTCCACCATTTGAACATTGCATATTGCACATTACAATATTGTTTAAAGGCGCAGTCTTTCAAAGCGGGGGCGAGTGTTTACGCACATTGTATTTTTATCAAGTCTAAGAAACAAATAATAGTTGTAAAGAAAATAAGAATTTGTCATCGTTTTCGTAATCATTACATCAATATCAAAAACATTCGTCGACGTGCTCGGTACTCCATCTTTCATATACTGGAAACGTTTTGTTACATCTTGCATAAAACAAAAGTTGAACCTTTTAGTTTTGACTGTCACCTTTTAAGTCGTCTATTACATTCAATTAGTGCAATAGTGTTTAGGGTAAACTAAAAAACATTAGAACCCATGAATCCCCCGGTCCCTATATTTGCCTACGGCAGCTCTTGACTTACATTTTCCCCGTATTTGCTTACGGCATGGCCTACGATCTCCCTTGACTCTTCTTTCGGCTAATTTCTAAAACAGCAATCTGGCGTGCACGCCAGACTGCCTTGGTCTTATGAATTTGTCCGCTTTGGCGCGGTCTGCTGCCGTTTTTAACTTCATTTTTCCCCACTGCCGCTTTTGAGTCACTCTTTCTTCGTGTCTGCTTTGCGTAAAATTGAGGTCCTTGGGTCTTACACTTGTTTCTCAAGTTTTATTTTTTCAACTTTCATAGGATGCGAGATATTTAATGTAGTAAAATAACCGGATTAAACCAAACAAGTATAGGGAAAATAATAACTTATTCTTCTATTAACCATCTTGGATGAATAATTATATTTCAAGTAAATCGATCGCAAACTTTCCAAACAAAAAAACACTATATATCTTAGTTTGTAATTTTAGAAAAAAAATGTTTCAAATAAAATTGTACGTGCTTTTGGTGGCCTATAGAATAAAGTTTATTCAAGTGTCCTATCTTTTATAGTTCCTGAAATAGATCAAAAAATTTGTAAAATTTTAAATGTGGCAACATCGCGCTCTATACCACTTGTGGGGATC
>WYDF02186562.1:0-21818 GCA_009867245.2 Adranes taylori | reverse complement strand
GGTCACCTGTCTACAACAATTTTATACATTAGATATTACGGGGCCAATACAACGATATTCAAAAAAGTAAGTTATTTATTTACTTGAGAATAGGTGTTCAAATTTATCGCATGCTAATTATTCTTTTTATGAATATATTGAGTAAAAGAAATATTGAGTTTTATTATTTTATTTATTATGCTGACATGATTTAATTAAAGAAATAAATACCTGTATGGATTAGAGTAAAATTTATTTATCAAGAAAGACACCATGGTACATTGTCACGAAAAAATAATGTCGCAATAATCACGGACAGAAGGAAATTTTATTTATTATTAAATTGGTGCTTATACTATATTCAATTTAAAATTAATTAATTTAGCTTTTAATTAATTTACAATGATCAGATTCTATTTCTCAATCACATTCATTTTAATTTTATCTACTTATGAGCAAATATAATAGTCGTGCAAACTGCAAGATACTCAATTTCTCTTCAGTGGAATCTATCAAATTCTGCTTAATTTGCTTTTAAAAAAAAAACGAGATGAAACAATGAAAATAGTAATTTTAATAATCGTAACGGTGATAAGTCTATTTTACCGACATTGTAAATAAATTATTTATTGGTGTTAATATGTATAATAACTAACTCTACTCGCTAAGTCTAATTGAAAAAAGATGATTAATTATTTACAACACATAATCCATCGATTTCCCAATAAAAGTAAAAAGTTGCAAACAGAGAATTGTTACTGGTTAATTAATTCAATTAATTTAAGCATTTAATGTTAATATAATATAATCCGCAAAACAAATTTATTTCGTTAAGAAATGAACCGCAAAAAAGGCCCCTACATTTCGCTTGCAGTAGATATTTATAACAAAAAAAACCATTTATAAGAGAATTAATAAGTACGTTCTCATCTAGTTAGCTATGTTTTTTTTACCTAGACTTTTTAATATTTTCATTTGCGATTTTGGTTCTATTTATTTTCACGTCCACCAACAGTTGGAACAAAAAAAATTGACTTAAGCGATCCTTTTAACTGCCAAAATTTATGAGTTTTGATTCCACAATTTCTAGGAAGTTTGATAGCAAAGCTAGATGTTTTCGTTTCAGAAAGTTTTCAGTAAGCCGTTACGATTTTCCTTCTATTATTGCCTTAGAAGTCATCTCTTATTGGTTTTTGGCTTTACGTTTCCTTCGAAATTTGGCAGAATGCTGTTTCGATTCAATGTCCGAGCTTTTCTTCACGTACCGCCACCACATATCATGCACAAGGAGTGCACAGCCACCAAAATTTGAATATAAAAGACCATCAGAATTTTATATCGAGGAGACGCAGTTTTGAAATTGGTCTCTTCGTTAGTGCAGCGAGCGTTTATCGCGCACTTGTAAGTCCCAATATGAAATTATCCGATCAGACTTTTCTTTTGGTTAGCGAGCAATTATCGCGGACTAAAGCATGGTTTAGTTCAGGGTGGTGTCATAATCAATATGAAGCTCAATATTTATAAATCTTTATCAAATATTAACAATCAAAATCTAAGTAACTAAATATCACGCCAAGTATTATATGACCACGCGTAATTATGAGTAAGGAATATGAGCTACGGAGGAATAGCAGAAGCGAACGACAGTGAAACGTCGCAATTTTCACGCCGTTCCGTATGCACAGCCAAGTCGGCCTAAACCGAAGCCGGCCTTAAAGCACGACGTGCTTTTGATGGCAGGCGTCAGGGTGACAAAAATACGGCTTAAAAAATAGGGAAAGTATTATATAAAAGCAGTTTTCTCGCACCGCGGAGCGGCAGTTAAAAGTATAATTTTTTAATAATTAATATGAATATGAATAATATGAAATTCTTTAGTTCAAATGTGAATGATATTATTCAATTTTTATATTTTCTAGTTTGAAAATATTAAACACATTAAATTCTAAATTTATTCATATAACTAATTTTATCTACAATGAACTAATTTTGTAAAGCTAATGAAGTAATGAACTATTTAGATGTTGCTTGGTAGCAGTGGCGGATTTCTGTAAAGGTCGGGGAAGGCCGTCGCCTAGACCCCCCAAACTTTAAGGGCCTCAAAAAGACAAACTGGAATTGAGACAAGAATAATCTGCAATTCAGAAAAACTTAGGTCTAAATTAATAGATTTACTTTCTTTAAAATATATATGTATTGTTTTGTTCATCCATATCGATGGAAGAAACAAATTGATAATTTTAAGGATTCAGATGAACATATTAAAATAATTTGTGAGGCGAAATGGTAAGCGAGACCTGATGCTATTTTTGTATTATCGTTTAATTATTAAGCTATCAAATTATTGGCTTCATCATGCTTCACATTGAAGCGTGTACGATAAGTTGGAGCAACATGGTGTTGTCTCGGCACAACATAACAATGAAATACTGCACTAGATGAAATACTGCTCCTTAAATGTATTTAGAGTTCATCTATGATAGGAACCATGGGCATGGGGGCGAAAAGGGTATTTCGGTCGTACTTTGAGCTGAGTACCGGTTTAATTCAGGTTTTGGGACTAATTACTATACAAAGCTGAAATTCGGGTAAGATCATTAATATAGTTTGTTACAAATAGCGTCAGAATGTTTTTGTGGCTCTTAGTTTGTTACCTAAGAGCCACAATCTAAAGTTGTACTCTAGAGCTTATTTTTCATTTTTCGGGGCCGTGGCGCGGATTTAGCGCGAAACCCCGAAAGCTTCGGTGTTCTCAGAAAAATAGTTGCAATGAAATGTTTCAGCATTAAATAACATTTTGAACGAATACTGACAGATACAGTTGAACGCAGCATGCGTTTACGCTGCGTTCAACTGTATCTGTCAGTATTCCGGTGAAAGAGTCAAAGACTGTAATTTCGCGTTCAACTATTTGACTTTTAATATTTTCATTTCCCGCGTTTGAAGAATTTTTTTGTACGTATTTTTGAGAATCCAGAATTGATATCGGATTATTATATCCCATTCATTCAATGAATTAATGGATGCAATAAGCAATCCTCAAATAGCTAATGAATACGATGAGAGTTAACAAATAATGTAAATAAATTATTAAATAAAATTTTATTTGTAAAAAACAAGCCACGCCAAATCATGAAAGGCTTCGTTGCGTGCGAAAGAAATAATCCTAAAACAATGCCGACTACAGAGAAGTAATATTTACAGACATCTATACAAACGCAGTCTCGCCTAGAAAGCCATGTTCAAATAACGCTGACTTTCGCGGATTTGTTGTCAAAGCGTACCGCTCTACAAAATCTTTTGCCGCAAATGTGTACGACATGACAACATGTTGGGATGCTTTGTCATATAGGTTTATGTGTAAAGCATCTAAATCTAAAGGATACTTCCGCATTTCTTTTTTGCGAAAGCTATTTATTATTCTTATTATGTAAATTTTTAATGCTTAACGTATATTTCATCCATTATATTTTCAACGAGTCGTTAAGGTTTTCACCCTTTTCTGCTTTTGACTGAATCCATTGGATGATAATTCTACGAATTTTAGCAGAAGGGATTTGATGCAATAAGATTTTGGTCTCTTATAGCTAATACCACCACCCTTTAGAAACTACCACCACTTATGTTCGTCGTAGATTTTCGTCGGCAAGATAATGTAATTTTGATCATTAGAAATCTCAACGGACCAAAGAAACTTTTCTATTGATCGAAATTACAGCCTACCAGGAATTTTCTAGCAGAAGTTTCTTTCTAGCCACGCCTATTTCGCCGTCGGCGACACCAAAAGCCACTATCGACGGCAACAGGCCAGAAGAGCTTTCTACCAGCTAATTCCATATAAATGGTCCACGCAATCTAGAATCAGAAGACGCCATTTAGGAATTGTGCTATTCGAATGTGCTGTGAGAATCTCTCTCTATTCGAAGTCATAATTAAGAATGAATCGACCATATTTATTTTAGCCAGCAAGCGCTTATCGCAACCGTCAAACTGATTTGTTCAAAAGTAAGTCAATATTAACTTCATCGTCGTTTTTAAATCAACTGAAAAAATTATAATCTACAACAAGTATCTACGATAAAATTATCAAACTTACACAACGCACCCTGTACTTCTGCAGACTGTATTGAATTTCTCATCTTATAATTTTCATTTTCTGTTGTTTCTTGCATTTATACTTATAACTCTTCCCCTGTAAACCGACATTTCAATGGAACCAGCAAAATGCCGCGGTCAATCATCAAGCCAAGGAGAATTCATTACCAGCCACTGAATCGCCGATCTTTTTGACGACGATTAAGATCCATTAAGCAAAATCTACTCATATCACCCAACTACGTATTTCCATCTTCGATCCTATTCAATGGCTGGACAACAACATCCTCAGATTCATCAACAACAAAGCCGAAGTTTCGACAATTCAGCCAAACCAGCATCAGCGCCCGTAAATTTGAGCATCAACGTATCGTACGCAAGTTTCAATTAAAGCCATCCTCAGGGACGAAGAACAAATTATAATAAGAACCAATTTAAAATTAGTTCGATGCCTTTTATCTTTATACTTAGCTAATGGAATATGGTACGGATCATGCGAAATATATGTTTAATTATAATTAGCTTCACAATACAATGTCAGACAATTTAAAATCGCATTTAGAGTCCTTATACATATGTTTTATAAATATTTGCAGCATTTTGTAACTATGTTATTGCGTTCTACATGTGTTTACCTACAACTATATATATATATATATATATATATATATATATATATGTGTGCAATATAAATAACAGCAATTATTTTTCCCCACTCCCTGTTTGAGAATCGTGCACCAGCATTATTTATGTTCCGAGAATAAAGAAAGCGCTATGGTGGTTGTACAAAGAGAATAATAACAAAACCACGATCCTGCTTAAGAGAAAAATCTGTAACATAATTGGAATAAAAATTGTTATAGATTCCACGATCTGTTTACTGTTAGAAGTTGATATGTTTCGTTTATGCATTTTCGGGGAATTGTCTTAACAAAGCTTCTGGATCTTTTCATTACGAATAAATGTTTTTATAAGCCGTACGATTTTCACCCATATGTTTACAACGATCGAAACGCCAACTCCTATTGGTTTTTTAATTCTATATTTTCGGAACGTCTGCAGTAAGATATTCCGATTTTCATCCTTATGATTCTCAACGTTCTAAGGGTCACTTTCAATTGGTTGTTGGTTCTACATTTTCTAAGAACTTTAGCAGAAGGTCACGCTTTTGATCAAGTATAGCCACCACCACCATCATATGTCATATAGCAGGAGTGTATCACCGTGAAAAAATGGCATATAAAAGTTCCACCCAATACAATATCACGGAGACGCAATTTGGGAATTGTTTTCTGCGTTTCTGTAGCGAGCATTTCGAGCTTCTAGAAGTCATATTGCGAAGTAAATGACTATTTGTTGGTCAGCGAACGATTATACTGACCTTAAGAATGATTTGGTCAAAAATAATGCCCCGGTAAACATTAAATACATCAGTTATGAAATAAAATCTTCAACAAATCTACAATAAAATTCTAAATATTAAGCTAAGAATTAGACGACATCCGTAACCATAGTCGAATCTTTCGATTATCTCATCTTCATTTATTACTCTTTTTTTTCTTCACAATTACATTTTGTTACTTTTCGCGATTACCCGTGTCTCCGATGGGAAAAAAAAACGGCTACCCTGTCAGAAGAAGAAGTTTGGAGAACAACGCCGATCGTAACGAGGATGCCAATGAATCAACTCAAAGAGATCCAGTCAACTACGTCGTCCGCGCCTCTTGGTAGATTTACCCGTGCCAATTCCACCACCAAGCCAACAAGCGGGCTCATCCTCAATACCCAACTTGCCGATTCCTCCAACAGTTCCAGGAGATGTTCCGCTCCTTCCAAGTCCGAGAAAAGGATGTCTCTATGTAGTGAGCCGTGAAGACCATCATCGCCGCCTCTTCAGGTACATGTTCTCCGACAGCGACTAGAAATCCCTCATATTCGACATCGTTGATTCTACTAAATGTACCGACAATTTCCTCATTATCTTTGTTAACAAACAACCGTTTGATAATTAATCCAACCAGCATCGATGCTCGTATATGCAAATTATATTTGCACTTTGTATTTCTGTAAATTCCAACAACAATGAATAGTTGTATGATTTTTTTTTATAAATAAGTTAAAATTAATTAATAATTTAATTATTACTAAATTAATATAAGGTAGGTGCAAAAAATTTGAGACGAAGATTTTTAGAAACTTGAACAAAAATGATAATAATAGAAAAAACTAAAATTGCTGTATGTATTAAAATGCAATATTGCTTTTATACATAAAATTTATGACTATTTTTTTTGTGTATTAAATATTATGACAGGATTACATAACTTTATAATACGTCATTAATAGTGACATACAAGCTCTTGTATGTGCAGTATTCGATTATAAAAGCTGTTGCTGACTACAACTTTTTGGAGCTCGAAAAAAGTTTAAACGATAACATTTCCGAAAAGTGCCTACATAAAAGACATCATTAAATTGATTCTTCCCTCGTCTCTAGTTTATGCTTGGTTGTTTTTCTTTTCCTTATGAAAGTTTTGACTTATGACTTCACAGACCCTAAACACATATTCCCTTACAGTAATTTCCATTTAAGTGTCTAATAAAAAAATTACGAGTTTTCTTTCAAAAGCTATTTTCGCTCATAATTTACGTAATTTACTTTTATGAGTTTTTGATTAATAATTTTGTGTAATAATAGCGCTTTGTTTTGCTTCTGATAACTTTATTTATTCGCAAAACATACTGTATATAGTGAAAATAAATACTTGAATAATAAATATATTTTGTTTGACAATTGACTTAGTAATTTTGTTTCTTAAATTAGCTTTAACTATACTAAACTGTACTTATTTCCACATATGTTTATTCAGGTATATTCTGTTCAAGTACATAGAGAGTGTAGAAGGACTGGTGACCAGCTCAAATGGGAAAGAAAGGGAATTATAAGTACGAAATCCGAAGTTGACAAAATTTCAAAAAATATTGTCATGTTATTTTTAGGGCAGAGGGCTGTTCTCTCCGAGGTGACATGGGTGAGAGGGAGATTTTTATATGGGACGTAGCAATCCCCTCCTCACAATTATTTGTACCTGAACAATTTTGTTATTTTATAGGATAGCCTTTAGTTTAGCTACTTCTAGAAAAGTTATTAATTGAATGACTGACGCGAAAAGTTTGAAATTATATCCCCAACATAGTCCCAGTTTATTTATCATAAAACACTAAGGCGAATCAGTGCTAAGATGGACGTACCTTCAGATTGTGGCTGAATAATTACTGGTAACGGCAACTCCAAACAATGACAGTGGGCTTTAAAAATTCAGACAGCAGAAATAAAAGAGTTATTAAACTTAACTAAAATGTATTGGTCGTTAAAAATGTTGACCTGCAATCTAATGACATGCTCATTCATTCCCATACGGAAAATAAAATAATCAACTCTTATCAATTACTAAAATAAATCGGCACTTGAATAAAAGTGACTATGATTTGTTTAGTTACATCAAAAAAATGTTAAACTAGGTGCTTACAGATTTTGCCGCTGTACACAAACTATGTATTTATTATTTTAGAGTAACACACCATTATCTTATTTATTTATACTTGTTTTAGCTTTGCCTTGATCAACAAACTTGTTACTAATTAAACTCGTCTTTCCCTTTATTCATCAATATTATACTCAAGTTAATTTATTTGAATTATTCCCAAAAATATTAATGCTAAGTACCGCGCTGCATTACACGAATGTATAATAAAATACTTAATAAATTTGTGATCACACTTTAATTAGACATGATTTTATTTTTTATTTAATTATTATTCTAATATTATTTTATTCCCGATTATTATTTTGTTAATTAGTTGGTCATTACGATGTACGGCGGACTCCCCAATTTCCTGTTCCTCTACAAGAACTGGGCATCCTTCTAATATACTGATCTCCTTCCACTTATCGATATGCATATTTTTAATCTTTATTAATTTGTACATAATTAACACATTCTAGAATCTTCGCTATTCCCCTCTTCTGGTCAAATACATATAGTCAATGTGTTCCACTTAGGTGTCTATACCGCTGTCAGGTTAAATACCTTTGATCGTAATTGAGGTCAATCAAATCAGATGTGCTTCTGGTACCTATAGCAATAAACTACACACAACGTCCATTTATTATCAATCAATTATCAATTAAATTTAATTGATCGCTTACACACTGCACTTCTGCTAGCGCAATTCTGCTATCGATTACACGGTCCGCGGGTAGTGTTAGCACATCAAACACTCAATTTAATGTTATTACACCGCCCTTGACTTTCTTTAAGTCACACCTTCTTAATATTTATTTCTTCCGATAATTTGCACGCTAAACACCTCGGAGACATTCTAGTTCCATCGGAACTTAATCTATTTCTGTACTGTAATTCGAAACTAATTAAGATGATTTTAAAATTTATTCACGCTTAATTTTACTTCACAAACACAAGCCTGTATGATTCTCTAAATGCTAATTACTACTTTTCGGAGTTTCCACTAGCATGCAACATGTTTACTGTTAACAACACTTCACAAGGTGTATGCGTTCTTAATTTCTTGTATCTTCTATAAGTATTCCATGTTCGATCTTTCTAATCTCAAACTAAACAGGAACGTGGACAAATCTCCACGTTACAACATCATTATGCCAAATAAGCATAATAGTCATGAAATTGAAAAATAAGAGAAATTGTAGTGAATTGTGAAAATTGTGAAAAACAATAGTATTAAGCTATTGGGGTGCTAACAGACATTTGACATAACTGATTATGGTTCCTAAGTATGATTTAACTGATATTGAGAAAATAAAAATTAATTTCCAAATCAAATTAAGTATAATTAAATTATGCAGGCAGTACAATTTTAAGTACCAGAAAGAGAAGAAGTAACAAGATTAATATCAGTAGCCGATGAGAATAAATAACTGACAAAGTTTTGGGGAATGGTCGAGATCAGTGGTACAAGAGAAATGGACGAAGATGAAAGGAAAGAGGTGTGAAGAATTTTATAAAGCAAGTCAGTACAGGAGAAGTTTGAAAGTATATAAGTTAAACACGGGAAGGCTGCTTTTGGCGGGTTCAATGATGAGAATCCAGTGTTGACAAAATGGAGACATAAGCGTTTGGCATTCGAAAAGTAGGTAAAGAATTTTAATTTATTTTAGATGTATTTTTGTCGAATTTAAACATGGCATGTTTGATATAATTTAATATACAATGGTCCATGACACCATAGATATTTTAATTCCTCTACAAGCATGTCTAGCTGTAAGGATGCAACATTTAAAGTTCGTGTTACTGAAGAAGATGCAACGGAATTGAGAATATTTTTGGTCATTAATAAGTGGTTACATTGGGAATTTAGGGATCAATTATTTAACAATATTAGGATCTTGTATTGTCATTTGGCCAATTCTCTTTTTTCTGTTGAGTGAAATACAACTCAGAGACTTCACGAGGGTAGAATCAAAGGAATTAAAAATGAGAATGCAATTTAAACTATCTAGATTCCCCACCATTAAAGATTTCATTACTTCTACAATTAATTCAATTAAACTAAGTGAGTCTAATAGAAATAAATTTCATAATGACCGTATAGAGGAAGATGAAATATTCTTCGACAGTCATTCTGCCTTTGCCGTTCGTTGCCGTTCTACCTTTGCCGAGTCATGTCAAGTCTTCTTTTTTTAATTTCAATAAAACATCTCTAAGTCCTAGTTACTTTAATTCTACCGTGATTCAGTCTACTAAATGTATAAAGTTATATTGATCCTCTTTACCACAAGATATTTCCACAGGGTGAAATCAGGGTTCAGCCTTGCACACTTTTCTTGTCTGTTGAAAGGACCAAATTATTCACAACTTAACAATAGTTCTTTGATTTAAAAAAATCGAAATGTAACATATGCTCACATACTATGGAGTAGGCTTACCAACTCTACCCAGCCCAAAAAGAGTACATTTCTTAAAAAAATAAATCGTACACATATTTTATATAGCAATTAGTACATAATTTTCCTTGCCCAAAAAGGATACATGTATTCTTTAAAGAGTAGGGTTGGTAACCCTATCATGGAGGAAAGCACCATAAATTACAAACCGGATAAATCACAAATCAAGGAAGATAGATATGCGACAGATACTTCATATCCTACTCCCATCAAAGAAAACTTCAAGGAATCGTCCACCAGGTTGGAACGAATTAGTTCTCCACCAATTGAATTTACAAACTTTTCGAATAAAGAAGAGGAAGGAGGTTTCACCTTATCTTCAAGTAACACTTCTAATTACTCAATTGGTTTACCGGACGAAGTGGATGAGATTCCAGTTTCTGATACTCATCCTTCAAATGTGAAATCAAATTTTTCCTACCGAAATCATAGAAATGCTACTAATTTAAATAGTTTTTCCAATAGGTTTGCTATCGTTTATCTCAACTTATTACAAATACAACTGTAAATATGACAGTTTTGAATTGTTTAATAAACAATATGAATTGTTTAATGAATAAGAAATATTAACTAAAAGCCTCACAGATAATCCTGATCCAATTGATTGTATTGCATTCCCTCCAGAAGATGTTAATAATTTGCTAACCATACTTCCGTGTCATAAAGAACAATATTTCATATAAAAAGTTGTTTCTAAAAAATTTGTCACTCACTCAAAAAATTAAAAGAAAGGTCAATTTTTCGCTGTGTGTTAATATGTATGTACGTACCGACGTAGGTCTGTATGTTCAAGAATTTATCCTTCCCTATGGGACCGATCTCCATGAAATTTAGCAGACTGGTGTAGACTATGAGCCCGCAGAACGCTTTTTTATACATCCGATATGGCGCACAGGAGCCATTTCTTTTATTCAGAAATCTCGTATTCAAATTAGGAGATTGAAATTTTGCACACATAGAGAGCCTTGTATTACGCGTCGAATAAAAAAAAGTCCCATCTTGTCAAATTATATAGGAAGAGATGTTGGCACGTTTAAAGCTTAACAAACTTTTTGAAATATCTCAGGAATGATATAAGACAGGACATTCGAAACAACTTTATTGTATAGGCTACATAAGGGTCCGTCGATCTTTTTTGTAAAATTTTTTCACAAAATCACAATTTAACATATATACAGGGTGCTTTTTGTTTTGCTAACTTTACGGTCCATTTTCTCGAAAAGTTTCGAAACATTTTTTAAATTTCTTGTGTCCAAAATTCCTTTAATTCTTAAGCGATTAAGCGAGTTTAAAAAACTCGCAAGTCATAGCACCGGAGTAATTTTACCTTGAAAAAAAGTGTAGTACCATAATCTCGGTTCCTATGAATGCTGGAATAATGAAACTTGGAGAAGGTTTGTAAGACCAATGATTCTCAATTTTTCCAGTGCGGGCAGCTGAATATACTTGACCGATTTTGAACAATAAATTTTTTTTTACAAAAACATTTTAGAAACACCCTATATATTTTCTTTTGTATTATATTTTGGTAGCACTTTCGATTTTCCTTAAATGGTACTACATATGATGGGTCTAGCTGTTATCATTTCAATGATATAACCCTTCATATCTTAAAATTTTGCAACTTCCTGTCACCATGGCATCCGACATTAAACAATCATTTATATACATGTAAGCATACGTAATAGCTCATATATGCAAAGTTACAGGAAAAATTATTTTACGCGGTTTGAGAGATATAAACTGCTTTCGCAAATAAATAAATGTTGTCATCAGTGGCAGATGCGTATTATAATTTTGGGAGCGGTTCAAAATGTTTACTTTATTTAGAAATTAAGTTTTAAAATTAGAAGACCGAAATTTCGTTCACATATAGTATATTGCATTATGCGTCGCATGAAAGTAATGCCATTCCCGCAAGTGGCGTAGAGCGCGATGTGGCCACATTTAAAATTTTAGAAACTTTTTCATATATTTCAGAAACTATAAAAGATAGGACACTTTTATAAACTTTATTCTATAGGCCACCAAAAGCTCGCTCAATTTTAATTGAAACATTTTTTTATAAAATTATTAACTAAAATTACATTTTTTTTTAAATTACAATACAGACTGTTTTTTGTTTTGTAAACTTTGCGATCGATTTACTTGAGACCGGCTATTGTACTATATGAAATATCTCGGTTCCTATGAAAGATGAAAAATAAAACTTGGGAAAGAAATGTGAGACCAAGGGACTTCAATTTTACTGCAAGTGGACACGAAGAAAGAGTGACTCAAAAGCGGTAGTGGGGAAAGATGAAGTCAAAAACAGCTGCCGACCGCGCCAAAGCGGAGAAATTCATAAGATCAATGCTATTTTAGTACCAATTGTACTAATTGATTTTAATAGATGACTTAAAAAGTGCCAGTCAAAACTAAATGGTTCAACTTTTATTTTATGCAAGATGTAACAAAATGTAGGACTTCCACTACATGAAAGATGGGGTGGCGATCACGTCCACAAATTTTGGATTAAAGTTTACTCTAACACAAAATTTCAAAGTCCAACACAAAGTTTTAATAATAAAGTAATTTAAGATTTGCCAATAAACTGCGAAAATTTAATAGGTAATTTAAATTCAAACAATACAGATTTTATTAGAGAATATTGCTTGCAAATAATTGATATTTCTTGAATATTGCTTAACAAATACAATAGAAAACGAATATAAACTTCCAATGATATAGTTAAAAAAATTTATGTCCAAAATCAAAAACAATGAATTTGTTATTAGTAAAGCAGATAAAAAAATTGACCTGTCATTTATCCAGATAGAATTACAATGCAAAAGTTTCGGAGTTCCTGGACAACAACAATTTCTTGAATTGCAATATTTCACATGCTCAGCAGTTCATTAAATTGTTTAAATCCGTCGTACATGAGTTTAAGGATCAGAATTTTTATAAACAATTCCAGGGCTTAAGCTTGAACCTTTCTATTCTGAGACTAGGAATTTTGTAAGATCCACAAAGGGGATAATTTTCAAATTAGACCAGTTGTTAGCTATACAAATTCATTTGTCCATAAATCTTCAATTTTTCTTGACTGATCTTTAGCACTTCTAAGTTTATCTACTCAATAAAAAGAGTAATTCTTCCGTCAAAATTCTTGTTAGTATCATTCGCCGTCACTAATCTATATACGTTGGTGTCCATAATGTTCATCATGTTGTTAAACCAAACTGTCAGAAACTAAGAGTGCTATCATAGAGCTTCTAAATGTTTGTCTTAAACAAAACTTTTTCAAATTTAATAACAAGGTCTTTATTGCGCCAGACGGACTTGCAATGGATTCATCTCTCAGTCCCATTCTTGTCAACTTGTTTATGGATTCTTTAGTAACAAAATATGATCCCGTAGTTCAAAACATCTGTTTTACAAAAAGATGAGTAGTTTTGTATCATTAGTGGTAACTCGGAAAATGTCACAAATGTCTTGAATATTTTAAATGTCCAACATCCTAAAATTAGGTTCGCCCATAAAATAGAATTAAAAAATAGCACAAATTAGTTAGATTTTATTGTTTTCAAATCCAATGAGGCTTAAAATTCAAAGTATATCAAAAACCCACCACCGCTGATCATGCAATCAGTAATTTATCTTGGCATGCGGAATCTTGTTAGGCTGTCTTCTTCAATGCGGCTTTCCAGAGGCCTCTATCTTCTCATAATTTTGTGTTAGAACTGCGCACAATTTTACAAATTGCTCTGAATAATAATTATGATGTCAATTTAGTTCAAAAATGCTAGAAGAAAAAGCTAAACTATAGAGCATTTTTAGAAACAACTAACATTGCAGTTTAATTTCCACTTCCTTTTTGTAGACAAATCTCCCATGTGTTAAAAGAATGTTTGAAAAAACTCGTTACGCATAAGAAATTCGTTGACTCCTTCTCAACCCCATACACTTTTAGTAGAAGTTTTGTTTATAACAAAGATATAATAGCTCCTATCCACTAAAGTGGCAACTAGTCTATTTCTGGTTCTTGTGGGAAAGAATACATTGGTCAACCAGGTAGATCACTAATTGCTAGGATAAAGGAATATGTGAGTAGTATTTTACATAATAAGTGCAATTGAAAATTAACAACGTTTTCCGGGTCCGGTAGTTCAAAATAAAATCACAAGAACATAAAGTGTTTGAATTTCTTAATCACGATTTATAATAAAATAATTTCTATTAACATTTAAACACAAGCGTACTGAACCTAGATAAACTTTTTATACTGAACCAATCAAATATTAATAAAATTCTGCCCAATTTTAAACTAGTCAAAATCTATTAAAATTAGGACTACTATATTTTTGCCTTTAATACTCTCGATTGAACGAGACCGAGTTTATTTCGTCTTACTTTAACTCATTAAAAGTCGAGACATAAATTATTTTTTCATTAAAAGTCCTCACTTGTCAATCAAAGTCCATCACTTGTAAAAGTCAATCACTTGTCCTCCTTTGCTAGTACTCTCATTTCCTTCCCGCGGCCTCCTACAAGATGCAAGTCGTGTACTGCAATTATTTTCCGTATATCAAATAAATTGCATTTCCCTTAGATTATCTATTTAAACTATTTAAAGATCTTTATCTTTCATTCACAAGAAGTAAGTATATCTAATATATTCTTTTGACGTTACAGTATTTACCAGATCATGCATAACATCAATTACCTGAAGATTAAGATAATAGGCACCCCATAGCAGCAAAAATAGCAACAGATATGTATGTAGACGATATGCTATCCGGAGCGAACACTATAGGAGCAGCCGTAGAACTTCAATAGGAGTAAATTTTTAGCGGTCTTGTTAAGCACCCCGCGCCCAATTTTTACCTAATTTTAATCTCCATGGGTTAGTGCAATAAATCTTAATATATTGCGCAGTACTTTAAATCAATTAAATTTTGTATTGAATTAAATATTAGATATTATTAAAGGCACTATTGGTAACTTAATACCAGAACTATTCAAGTTAACTGCTTATTTAATTCTTTTTAATTGTTCTAATATTCTTTATACGCTGCCACAATTGCGGTAGATTTTTAAATAATATCTCCCAGTTATTCATGGTTATATATCCAGAATTCCAATTAACAAACTTAGAAAGAGGGATACCTCATGAACAAAAAATTGTTCTGCCAATCCATTTAATACACAGCTGAGAACATGGCGGCCCGCGGATGCGAAGTTTTCATCCATACCCCCATAGCATTTTATAAATTACTTACTGTAAATAACATATTGAAAGCATTTTAAGTTGAGTTTCTGATAGGAAATGTTTTTAATGTGGCCAAATTTGGAGCTGAGATGTGGTCCACCAGGCAAAAGAATTGCTCACCCCTGATATAGTTTCATTATATTTATCTCACCAAAATTTTATTTAACTGCAACGTGTGAAACAACTCTTTTTTGTTGGACGGTTTTCATATAAATTCCGATTTTCTTATCCGATTTTCAAATGATATCTTATCCAAAATGGAGCCACATATGCCCGATGTTATGAACATGAGTTGAAATCACACATGGGGGACTTCGAATGAAACAATATATGAAAGAATTCAACAAGTACCACCCCACCAGAAACACAGATCAGCGCTAAACAACAATGGCTCTCAACCGAAACATTGAACTCAATCTCAAACAGACGCGCAATGAATATGACAGAAATAAATGATAAAAACGACTTAGAAGGCTACAGGCTCTTAAACAGGGAGATACAAACCAATTCTAGAATGGATAAAAATTTATATATTATGCAGATGTGACAGATTTGATTATACAGATTTGAACTACAAAGACATGCGGACCACAACAACACAAAGACCTATTCAGAGAAATCCGTCACATTATCCACGAATTTAAAGCTAGAAATTGGGCCAATCAAAAATCAAAATGATAAACTTGCCAAGGACAAATAACTGGAATATGGAAAACCTATTTTGAAGACTTATACTCTGGAAACACAGATACAAACGGTGAAAGCCCCGCCGATGAAGGAGAACCATATATATTATTAAGTCCAGTATATGCATCCATTAGGAAACTGAAAAATAGAAAGGTAACAGGGATCGATATGGAAATATGGAAAATATGATCCTGGCCCGAAGACTGGTCGAGATTATTAGTACTGCCATTTCGTATGAAAGGATCTACGACCGAGTGTAGTAATTAGCGACTAATTGCTTTGATCAGTCATGCGAGCAAGATAATGCTATGTACTTTGCAATGAAGACTAGAATTTTTCCTATCTCAACAAATTGCTCCCGAGCAAGCTGGTTTTGTAAAAGGTTGCGGAACCAGGGAACAAATATTAAACGGCAGACAGCTCATATAAACGGCTAGGGAATACCATACGTCCATGTATTTATGTTTTGTTGATTTCGAGAAGACATTTGACAACCTTCAATGGCCCAAATTATAGAATATACTAGAAGAGATGGGAGTGCCGACACATCTGATCTTTCTCATTAGAAAGTTATACGAAGACAGTGCCGCTGTCGTTAAAATTTAAAACATAACATCGGAGATTTGCGAGATCCATATATGTGTGCTTTCAGCTCTGCTGTATAATATATATAGTGAATAGGTAATGCGACTGGTTTTAGAGGACTGGCATGGAGGAATTAAGATCGGTGGCAAAACATTTTCCAATCTCCGCTATGCAGATGACACTGTCCTTATAGCAACTGATCGAAGGAGAACTATTAACTCTATTAAATTCTTTTGAAAACATCAGTCGCGAATTTGGCCTAAAGATTAATTACAATAAAACGAAAATAATGATTATTAATAGAGGCAACGAGAGGGCAGGACAACCTGCGAAAATTGGAAATTGTGAAGTGGTTCAACAGTTTACTTTCCTGGGTTTACAATCTTGCACAACTCTGGAAGGTGCGAACCTGAGATCCGAAAACGCATGCAATCAGCACTTTCAGCGATGATACAGCTAACAAAATTATGGAGGGACAGAAATATAACCAAAATTACCAAAATACAACTACTGAAAACACTGGTATTCCCCATATTTTCCTATGGCTCAGAGACGTGGGTAGTTGGATTGAGGGATGGGCGCCGTATAGACGCCTTCGAGATGTGGTCCTGGCGAAGAATGTTGAGGATACCTTGGACGGCTAAAAACGGCTAAAAGATCAAACGTTTCAAAGTATGTAGTTTTTTCTTTTCCTCTAAGAGCTGCCATAACATCTTGATCATTTGGATCAATAATTGCTGTTATAATGGTCCTTATATAATTATTTTGAATTTATTGTTTTTGAAGTTCTTCTTGTCCTTCCGAAACCGGGTAACGGGATAAGCAGTAGGCATTTTTATGTGTTGAACCAATGTTGTGAATTATATTGTAAGTGTATTCACTCAATTTAATAGTCCATCTTGCTAACTTGCCGGTTGGATTTTTGGATGGTGATGGAATTTTGCATAAGGTGTGATGGTCAGTGACAATTGTTACATGCATGCCGTGTACTAAATAACATAAATAAATGAGAGCATATATAACTGACAATTCTTCCAATTCTGAAATTGTGTAATTCCTTTCTGCTTGTGTCAGTGATCTGCTTATATATGCAATAGGATGCATCGCGCCATTTAGTTTTGGTAACAGAACTCCGCCAATCCCATAAGCGCAAGCATCAACTTGGAGTTTGCAGTCTGTTGTTGGATAAAAATAGTTAAGAATAGGCGCAAGGAATAAAGCAGATTTATGACTTTCGAAAGCATCTTCTTCTTTTTTGTTCCAGAAAAAAAACATTCTTCTTTGTGGCTTCGTACATGGGTCTATTTATGACTGAAAAATTTCTGTACAAACTGCACAGACCAGGAAAACTTTGAATGTCCTTTACATTGTTAAGACGTCGGAAATTCTGTTTATGAGGCTCTAAGTCTAGGAAGTATCGAATTTTGTAAATAATTTTATTATTGCGTCAACTAACAAACACAATATGCAAAAAATCAAGTACTTCGAGTAACTTAAAAATTGCGTTCAATATGTCTGACATTTCAATGTATGAATATTTTTTTTTGTTTAAAGAAAATGAACATTTTTCAGTAAACTTATTTTATTCTATGTCAATAACTATTATTCAGTTTAACTAATTTTCGTTTCATAACAAGCTAACAAAAATAACTTAAATGTAAATTCATGTCTACCTACTAATTGAAAATAAAATCTTTTATTGGAAGATAAATCTTTAAGTTTAATTGATTATAGCCGTACAATATTCTATTACACGGCTAGTCAACACATTTCTATTTAAATATGCTTTCATTATTAGTAACAATTTCATTATCTTACTGCGGAAGTTATTTATATATTTCCGAATTAGCGGAAAGTTATTTTGCATCCGCAATAGTATTTATGTTACAGAATAAACTTAAACCGAATTACATTCACCTCGTATATTATAAGTTAATACAAAATAATATTTGATTTATATAGACTCAAATACATCTTAAGAAACATTTCTAATTATAAACGTATAATTATATATTACCATTGGATATCGGAATGTATTGATTTCCGTTATTAACTAAAACAATGATATTTTACGTAGAAATATCTCACACTCATATTGCGCTTTTAATTATTTTACATGCGCAATGCAAGTCTTCAATTTAAGTTAGCTAGAATATTATTTTAGTTCTGGTTTTCCATTGCTAGATTCAATATGTCAATAATTCATTATATATTTAAAATTCGTTTTCTATTGGAACATAAATCAAAATTATTTATGATTCCAAATTATATTACTATAATGCATTAAATTAAATATTCATTTTTAAATACAATTAGATCTTTAAGCTTTAATATTGCTTTGGATTTAAAAACTTATAAATAACTTTATTTCATACGAGGAGCAGGAATCAGCTTTCTTCCAAATTCCAAAATTAGTTTAAAATTTATAATTAGAAATAAAAATACAAAATCAAATCAATTCTTTATTTTCATTTACGATTCAATTAAAGTCATTAAAATCAAATGAAATGAAGTCAAATGAATCTTGTAAATATTTTTTGAAGTTAAAAATAAAATTTTTAAAAAACCAAGTTTCCTAGTCGGAAACTTAACTAGCGACGTGGATAGTGGGATAAAGTTGGACTGGAGATTGAACAGTATCGCCACAGTTTCGGTTTCAACCCTTAACCTTCGATCTAACAATTTGGGACTTGTTTTATTCAATTGTTAAATTTTATAATCCTTTATAATTATCGTAGCATGTAATGATAAATCTTTTGTTTGACAGTAGAGATTTAAAACTTAATGGTGTTTTATTATTTCTGTGTTATTGTGCTAACGCTTTATTAAATGAATGGGCTGCACTTGTTTATTTAAGATTGACTCTCGGTTTTATACACGCAAGGGTGTATAATTTCATGTTTAATATCTGAGCTATTCAACGTATGATTTATTTAATTCCGCAATGAGCTGTTGTTTTCTTTATTTACGCCCAATTCAACTAGTTAATCATCGTTCTACCGTTTACTTTGAATAATAAAATTAATTAAGTGTGTTTTTGCGAGGAATAGCAGTCTGTAAAAGCTAGCTTAATTTCATGTCACAATTTTGCACGTGACAATATACTTGCTATATTAATATACAACACTCTCAATGAAATATTGCCTCCAGGTCGGATATGCTGTGCTCGGATTGTAAATTTAATACTAGTGGTCCCATCGCTAAACTTGACCAGAAAATAAATTAACGTCCCTAAAATAAATTAACGAATAACCAGTTAATTAACCAATACGTCCTTACTTGTTATTAAAATGTTATATCTGAATAGTCGTTTTATTGCTCTATTTGCATCATAATAGGTCAAAAACATTTTGTGCTTTTTATTTCTTCGCACAGATCGAATTATACGATGCCACTGGTAAAGAGCGGGATAAGCATTTGGATACTGTTTAGTTGTCCAGACGCTACATCAAAATATACTCTACGCTGCACCGATTGTGTCATATTTCACTTTTAGTTCTTTCTGTAGTTAGTGGTCTATCTCACTATCTCTCCCAAAATTTTTTGTAATGTACCTTATATAATCTGAGGCGTACTTAGAACGCTATTGTGACAGAAAGAGCTTGAAACAGACCACCGAGCTAGAGAAAGACAATAGAAATTGCTTTCTACTGATATATATATATATATATATATATATATATATATATATATTCTGTTTATCCGTAAAACCTATATATATATATATATATATATAATATACCTATTATATATATATATATATATATACCTATTTGTAATATGAAGCAGTTATACGTACATTAATTTCAAATTTGGTTTAGAATTACATAAGTACTACTAGCGCAATGAATATTTTTTCAGACAGATTAAAAGAGCAAGAATAACATATATTTTTTTATAGATTTTCTCTTTATTAGTTTCACTCGTATAGATGTCTAACTTATACTCTGCATAGAGCTCTATATAGAGGAAATCACTCAAAAACGAATTATTCGAAAAACTAGAGGCTTCCCACGCTCATAAACACAAATTTTGAACAACATACTTTTATCTCATAATTCACACTTTATCCGTAGATGAGATATTTTCACGTTGAAATTTGAGGGATACTATTTTTTCAAGCCTGCCTCACAATAAAGAATTATTTTAATGGGGTACGTAGCAAATCTGTCCTACATCTTGGGATCCTCGCGTACAACAACTACAGAATGCAATTCACTTTAATACCCACTTTAATTAGCTTACTACAGAATGAAGTTATAATCCCAGTGTCTCTTTACTGTTTAGAACAAAACACAAGACTTTGCAATTGCTAACTTTCTGCATGCTTTTCAATAATGCATAATCCAACGGTATTGCATAACCCCCAAAAATCACAAATTGTTCTCTATAAATCAAAACTGATTAAATAAAAGAGATACATAAATTTAAATGATCCATTAATATGTTTTGGGTAAATGCTACATGCAAAGACAATAAATAATTATTCGTACGACTAAAATAAATAACGCCTCAGCAAACTAATAAAAAAAAATATTTGTATTCAATTACTACGAGCAAATTGATTAATAAACATGGCGTTAAAGTTTGACAAATAGATTCTCTAATTATTTATGAAATTATATTATTCTCAGCTTTTGTCAGTTCTACCATCACAAACTAATTTTAGAATTATACAGCGTTACCTTATTAATTTACTTCAATTTATCCCAATAAATAAACTTGGTTCCTAATCAATTTTACGTGTTTTATTCAAAGAATTCAAACTTGTTATGAATTATTTAATTATTATCAAATACTGTACTCTATTATGCCCCATAGCTAACGTCCGATACTTATTTAACAACTTAATTTTATTCAAGATTTAATTTAGAATACATTATAATTATAACTTAATTGAATTCATGATGTTATTTTCAAAATGGTGACTGACGGAGATTCACTCTACAACTTAAAATGTTTTATCATCGACTGTTTCTTTCTGTGAGATCTGTGAGTCTTTTATTCATTTCTATCATGAAAATATATTATTAAAACTGAATTTTAATTATGGTAATTTACCACAATTTTGATTATCTATCCATCAGACTTGTGCAGTACTTTCTGCTAAAATTCTGGAGATATTTATTTTCACATATTTGTACACTGGTGAATTCCGAATAGTTTTCTGACAGTAATAAGATAAAACAATAATAAAAATTTAAATTTTTGAAACGATGTAACATATATTGGAAA
>WYDF02186451.1:0-21819 GCA_009867245.2 Adranes taylori | reverse complement strand
TTAGTGCTGTATATATTACCTTAAGTGTCTTACGGTTGACAAACAGTTGACAACGGTTGACAGTCTCTAGCTATTAAAAACACACTTACCATCATAATCTCATAAGATGAAAACAAACATTGAAATATGAGCATAACCAATCTTCAGGAGTAAAAACAAAAGCCAGAGCCAAACTTCACTTCTGTTGTTAATCAAAAAGAGCTACCGTTTTAACCATCTCCATTATTACGTAGCTCATGCATATGGATATCCAAATTTATTTAAAAAAATGTTTTTTATTACAATTGAAGCCATCCAACTGGAATTTCATATATTTGCCCATGAAGAGAGAAGGCTATTTAAGTTGAAAGGTGAAATACTGCAATTATACAAGGACATAAATTACAAAATAGGATCTTCTTGGCTGAATACATTAAAGTTAACCTCTGATACAATTGAAAAATTGAAAAAATGATAAATTAGTTGTTTATAAAAATAAAAATCGATAAATACATTATTCAATGTGTTTAACATTTATCTTTTTCTTTCTCCTCGCCATTTTTCTTTATTTTACAATGGTTTCACGAAGATGAATCAAGTTAAATTGGTTTGAAACAAACCACGACTAAGTTAGTTCAGTTGAACAAATTTGGAAGGCAAACCTATCACCGAAGTGAATCTGACTTAATAACGAGAGTAAATAAAAAAGAACATAGTTAAACAACCTCAATCCCAATCTTGACTAATGGTTTTATAAATTCTCTAAAAGTTAACTAGAAAACCTCATTGAAAAACCCTAGTATAGTTCTCTAATAAAATCTGAAGGAAAATATCAAGTTCAGCTCTAATTAAACGCCCTCAACAGCGGGGCACTTGGAATTGGAAGTCCCCGTTAACAACATTATTGAATCGGTGCAGCTCTGACTCTGGACAGCCAACCACCACCTCGACATGACTGAATTAACATCATTCTTAAATTAACAATAAAATATAATATGTATATCATTAATACAATTGTAATTCTGTATTTCATTTTATCGAATTGATGAGACCGTAATATATCCTGCTTAAATCTTTTACATCTGATCTGTTATTGACAGAAACTGATTTTAATTTCTGTATATGTATCATTTCCTTTTTTGTAATTCGGTTCTGAATCTAAAATTTTTGTATTCATAAAATCAAACTTATGACCCGTTTCCAAATGATGATCGCACAAAGCTGTACGGTTAGATTTGTCAGCGTTGATAATGTTACAGTCATATTTATGTTTTAATTCTAGAATCTAAATATTGTTTTGTTTGTCCCACATAAATTTTTCCACAACACAATAAGTTAAATTCAAGGGAGTTTTGTCTTTGAGGCGGTTGAACAAATTTGAGTTGGTCTGTATATTGTACTTAGCTATTTTTGTGTGATCATTCTTCAAAATTTTTGATAGAGCACAAGACAGCAAAGGAATGTTCGGAATTCTGTAATACATAATGTCCTTCTTCGTTTCCCCTCTAATGTTGCATTACTTTTTATCTTAAACTTATGGAAAACACTATTAACAAGATAGCTTGGGTAATTGTTCTTACTCAGAGTGAATCTTCCTAAGATTTTGATGAATGATGTTCATATTTTGTTGGAACTTATGTATGGAGTTATAATTCAAAATCCTTTCTGAACTAGAAGGTTTGCTATAAGTGTTGGTAAGAACAGTATTCTCCTTCCTGATGATAAGTAAATCTAATAACGGAATTTTGTGATCGACTTTCCTTTTACAAGGAAATTGTAAGTGAGGATCAACAGAGTTAAAAATATCCACTGTCGATTCAACATGGTTCTCAGGAATGGTTAATAACATATCATCAACATAAACGAACAAAAATGGTACGTGAACTAAAGGAGAACTGAGAAAGAGAAAGAGGTATGATAAAACTAAGGAAGAAAGAATGGAAGAACAGGCTCGGAAGCAACGAGATAAATACAACATTCGGTCTGGGTGCATTGTGTGCCGAAGAAAATGTAAAACATAGTTCATCGAAAACCATCGTGCTCAATAAACACGCACTAGTGGTCGATGAATTAGCAGGAAAAAGGACATTCAAGTACTTTTTAAAATGTGAGGGTGAAAAGCACGAAGTGTATAAAAAAAAATTTCTGAGCACTGTAGGATATTATCCAAAGAAGGACAAAATCATCACAAATGTTTTAGCAAAAGAAGACCCTGCGAATATCGTACCTTCAGGTGCCAGATGAGGCAAACATACAAAAACACCACGAACAGCCCGACAAAATGTAAAACAATATGTTGAATCATTTAACCCTTGCTTGTCGCATTATCAGTGAGAACATGTTCCGCACAAAAGGTATCTTCCGAGTGAAATTAGCATTCGAAGCATGCATAGAGACTTCATTGCAGCTTACCCAAGCATAAAGTGCTCATATGAATTGTACAGAAAATGCGTATCAAAAGATTTTAATATTTCCTTTGCATCATTGGGCCATGAGGAATGTGAATTATGTGAGAGTTTTAAGCTCCACAATCCCTTACATCGCGAACATTTGTTATCGGAGGATTGCAGTGACTGTAACTTCTGGAAGGGGCATATCAAAAAGGCTAAGGAGGGCCGAGAAAAGTACAGGTCTGATGCAGAATACAAATTTCCAACAAGTACAGTATGTATTTCAGCTGACTTGGAGAAGGTGATTGTGTTACCCAGAATTGATATGTTCAAAAAAGTATTGTTGAGCCAAAGAATAATAGTTTGTAATTAAACCTTTGTAGCCGTTGGAACGAAAAAGAAATTCGAACCATTTGTGTGTTTGCGGCATGATTGCATAACAGAGAGAAAAAGGGAGGCTTTAATAAGTACCTTTCATGCATTTATGTTGCACATGCGTGATGTAGAGAATATAATCATTTGCCTTTACAACTGTGCAGGCCAAAACAAGAATTGGTCTCTGTTCTCATACTTAACATGCATTATTAATTCAAATGAAATTGCAGCTCAGACAATAACCTTCAGATATTTTGAACCTGGACATACGTTCATGTCTGCCGACAGTTTTCACCATCAGGTGGAACAGTCTTTCTAGCGAATGAAGAAGGTGTATGACTTTCCTTTCACAAGGAAATTGTAAGTGTGGATCAACAGAGTTAAAAATATCCACTGTCGATTCACCATGGTTCTCAGGAATGGTTAATAACATATCATCAACATAAACGAACAAAAATGGTACATGAAAACCAAGCTTATCTATCACTGTTCAAAAATAGGTGGGCCAATGAAACTATATTAATGTCAATACTAATTCTTTCAGAATGTTGCTGAACAAAGATTTAAGTCAAGTGATACCCATCTGTAATCAACTGGAATGACAATATCTGATAATTTATTTACTACTTCCAGACTGTTCTTAACATTACATGTGAACTATGGATTTAAATTAGACAAAATGTTCGCTACAAATTTGGAATTGGTTCTGAAGGGTCTCCTCTCTTTATGGACCTTAGGTAACTCAAAAAGTTTTGGTGAAACCGCATTAAAGGACCTTAATTCTTTGCGCTGTGAATCTCAAATGTATTTTTTATCAAATAAATCATCTATGATTTTATTAGAACAATTTTGAAATTTAATAGTTGGGTCTGATTTTAGAAGCTGGTAGACAGAAATATGATTGATTAAAACTGGCATTTTATCATTGTATTCTTCTCTCATCACTGCCACGGTCTTTTTTACCCTTATCAGCTCACACAATTAAAACATTTTTCTGTTGTTCACCGAGCTTCATTGAAAATGTTTACATAAAAATCTGACTTGTTTACATCATGAAATTTGTTGTACTGTAGAAAATTAGAAATTTTTCTCGTTATTTTGGACCTAGCAATATCTTTATCTAGTATGAACATATTTTGTGAAACACAATTTTCAACATCTTTAATGATTTTAATGACAAGAATCTCAGCAAACGTATAATTGAAAGCAAACTTTGGGCCTAGTGATAATAACTGGCATATCTTATCTGGAATTTCTATGTTAGTTGTATTAATAAAATAATCTTCACTATTATTATTTGGGTAGAGTTTTGATAAGAGTTTTCATATTGATTCTTAAAGTTTATAAATATACTTGGCAGGATATGCGACAATCTCAATTCAATTCGTTTTAAGTCTTTAACTATAATCATTGTTTACTAAAATTGTAGATTAAATTCTGTAACTTGTAAGGATTTATCTGTGTAAGGATTGCTAATAGTAGACTTGAAATCTTAAATGTTGAGGCAAAATATTAGACTTTCTACAATTTAATAACAATAATTGTTGATATTTTACGTTCTCTCGTCTTAAGATGGCACCAACTCTTCAGAAGTGAAACATGGTTCAACTCCATAGATGGCCTGGATCTCTCGAAAAAAAGCCCCATTACGATCCGTTCGAAATTTCAAATGATTTAATTTTGATTACGTCCAATATAGTTGTAATGATAAATAAAATGATCGGATATTGGACAACTATGAATTTATTAACTTTTGATTACACCTGTCGACGTTTCGACCTCACTTAGAAGTCATCCTCAGGACCAAAATCAACAAACATTATTAATGCTTATCAATCCTTTAAGACCGGCTTTGTCAGTAAGTACAGCATATGGTTCAATTAATATTAATGTATGTTATAAAGATCGTCACTAATTACACAAACAATTGTGGACATTAAAACCTTATCAACCGAATATGTAACTAATTAGTACAATACTGCAGTCATACGAAAGAAGGCAGTAACTCCAATTTTCGTCATTTTTAGTTTAACTCTTTCTATAGGTTCATTTTATCATTATGCAGTACCCTATAAAGCTAGAAAGCCGTGCACATCCATTGGCCTGACAGCCTATCAAAATTGCAGTAAATCCACTTATTATTGGACAGTCCTAGACTAAAATGCAGTGAGAACCTTCTACAAGCCTTAAAGGCAAGTATCTCCCACAGAAAATAGAGATACTGCTTATTAATCTAACAACTGCATAACCTTGTGGGGGGCTGCCACCACACAAATGTGTGTTTTAAAGTGAAGCTTGCTTGTTGGTTTCGGCATATGGTGCTCAGTCTGTGTTGTGGTTTTCTGTGTATTCTATCCAAATAGTTTCGATAGGTATGTATAATTTTTGATTCTATTGTTAATTGCATTGTTGTCATATAATACAGCTTTGTTATAAAATTTATAACTTGTTGATTAACATTGGAGTTAATTATATATTTGCCCAACTGGAATTTTATATATTTGCCCATGAAGAGAGAAGGCTAGTTAAGTTGAAAGGTGAAATACTGCTATTATACAAGGACATAAATCACAAATTAGGGGATTTTTCGTTAGAATTGTCTCACATATTCGATACGTCTTTTATCTCGATCAATTATAGTTTTTGTTTACAAAAATTTGGGTGCCCCATGGGTGACCCACTGAGCCCTATTTTAGCTTCTATTGTAATGGATCATGTTATCGGAACAGTAATAGGTAGGCTTGGTTTTCACATACCATTTCTGTTTGTTTATGTTAATGATACGTTGTTGACCATTGCTGAGAACCATGTTGAATCGACAGTGGATATTTTTTTACTCTGCTGATCCACACTTATAATTTACGTGTGAAAGACGAATGATGTATTCAACATGAAACATGACTTTGCAAGCGTCAGCAATCCTCAAAATAGTGAAGAAAACAGTTCCAACAGGTAATCTGGAAAATATCTCAGTCTGATAGTTTAAAAACAATAAAATCAGCTTTTGTCCACCTTGAGGAAGAGGGGAGCTCTGGAGCATGATCTACTTTATTACATCGTAAGTGCAACGTTGCCGTATCCAAAAGAGATAAGTTTTTTTCTGAAAAATAATTGTGTCTTTGTTTACCAAGTAAGTTCCTTCTTTATGAGTTCTTTGCCTTAATATCTTTGCCGCAACCATCTCCACCAGATCAGTTAAGTTGATCGCTCTGAATAAATTCACACAAAAAAATTCTATACAACAAACAAAACAGTTATTCCAAATCTTACAAAATTCCTTAAATTTTCGGGGACATTCTACAGACAACTACCCGGCGCTTCCAACATATATGTCACGTTTATTTTTGGCAGATGGTTTTACTTCCCAACATCACTGACAAGAAAGAATCCTTTTAATGGGGTACTTAGCGATTCCCTCTTACACTACGGGACCATCTTGTACAATAACTACAAAATGCAATACTACTGAATGAAGTTCTAATTTGCCATTGGTATGGTTTACGGGTACTTTTCTTATTTGATTCTACCAGATCAAACATAAATTTAACTAAACTTTGCGCAACCTATCAACAACAAATCATCTCTATTTGTCAAGGGGGTTTGAATAAAACAGTTCATAATCTGAACAAAATGTATTGAGAATGATTTAGGAAATGCGTAATGCCAATAAAATTATAATCCGTGCATTCAAACAAAATAACGCCTCATCAAATTGATAATTGTATTCAATTACTACGTGCAAATATGATTACTAAACATGGCGTTCAATTCTCGTCAAATATTTATAAAATTATTTTACTTACAGTTTCTGACGATCCTACCATCACAAACTTATTTTATAATTACGCACAGTGACCTTATTAATTCACTTCAATTCAGTTTACTTTATCTCAATAAATAAAGTGGTTCACTATTCAATTTAATTTATTTTATTCAAAGTTAAAAGAATTGTTATCGAATACTTTATACTAATATGCCCCATATCTAACTTCCGGTACTTATTTCACAAATTAATTTGGAATAACTTATAATTTAACTTAATTCATGATTTTATTTTTAAGACACTGACGGACAGGGCTTTATACTACAACTTAATGTTTCTTATTACCGACTATCCGTTCCTGTGTGTCTTTTTTCCAACTAGTTTGACTAGCAAACAAACTGCAAACAAACACAATATTAAACTAAAACTGAACATTTACTTTATCTTTTATGCAGTACCAAATGGAATTATCTGAGCCTTTTCATTGCTGACTGAGTGTATCTTAATTACCTCGGCTAATCGTGGGTCTACTATATTAAAATTGTATCAAAATAATTGAGTGAGATATTTGGTTCTTACATAACTTACAGACGTATGCATGTATATATCGTATCTATTTGTAATAATACACCGAAGAATTGTTTAAACATTTATCATTTGTTTGATTTAAAAATCTTGTTCAAATATATGTTCTCTTGTGTCGCTAGCTATCTGGTTTGTTTATTATTTTGGAAGCACCTGGAGAGATAAGAAACATTTGAATGCTTGTTTTTTTCTCTTGAAAACTAGATTTCATTTTCCTTAGAAACAAAATATACATAGGAATATTTACAGAATTTTTTAATGGTGCATGCACATCTGGAACCAGCTACTACATACATAACTGTTATTTCATAAACAAATATAATACATTTATAGACATGTAGGTGTTTAAGAATTCTTTCAATTTATTTATTCGTCTGATCAGATTCTTAACCCTTTGATGCATTAACGACGTTTAGTTTTAAAATCTATTATACAACGTAAAGAATGGTACATCCAGACGTTACATTCTTTCTATGGGTATAATAATATTCTTAATAAAGGCAACGTTTTGAGTACATGTTTAAATCAAGCCCTACTGAACCGAGTTTTATGAAAATTGATACGTTGTCATTTCACGTTGTCAAATGATCTTACCCTTTCTCTTACTCTTACTTCTACCTATTCCTCTTTCTAAACTCTTCTAAAATCTTGTCCATTATCTCTCTGTTTTTTTTTTCATCTCTTTATTCAACTCTCTGCCTTCTTTCTTTCCCTGACTGCTACCTTTCCCTCTTTCTAATCTCTCCCATAATCTTATTTACTACCCCCGTATTCTTCACCTCATGCCCCATACATTTCCTCCAATCTTTGTTCCTCCGTCTATTCCATTCCTTCACATGCATTCACCCAGTGTTCCCAAATTTCATCTTACACCCCACACATTTTACATCTTCTATACTCCTCAGCCATCCAATACTAATTTCCCTTCTTCTCGTTCTACACCTGAATCTAGCTATCATTTTCCTATCGCTCATACTCTTCTCCGATCTTAAATATTCCGGTATCATCCCTTCCACCAGCAAATCTACAGAATATGTACATTTGGTTTTACCTACTTATTTTAATTCTTTCATACCTCTCCTGTATTTCTACATCTTTCAACTACTGGTCAATCTTCATCTCACATTTCGAAATTCCATTCATTCTATCATACCACTCGTACATAGCCCATCCACACCTCTGATACTTCCTTCTTCTTCTGTCTGTCTATTATATCTGTATTTCTATTAAAAAACAATTTCTTTGTAAAATGAAGACTTGTCTTTGGGTATATACAGAGTGTTTCTAGTTTTGTAAATTTTGTGGCCATTTTTCTCGAAAACGGCTCCACTATAAATATTTCTATATCGGAGGATCCGCAAGATGTTTATAAAGTAGACGTTTTAATTTTGCAGTAATTTGAGTTAAAACTTGGTCTCTGTGAGAGTTTTGAAAACAAAACTTGGTGCCAGATGTAATACTATCAAATCCCTATTTAGAAAGTTTGAGTAACTGAATATACTGAGCCAATTTTGAACAATAAAAAATAATATATATTTTGTCCCATTTTGTTATTTCTTTTGAGTTTTTAAGGGGTCATGCCTAATCAGGAAGCTGAAAACTAGCTGATGTTTGGTTTTTTGCATAAAATATAAAACTTGTTTCAAATTGGGTTGGTCATAATTATTTAAATAAAAAATATTAAAAATTCAAAAATATACAGCCATTGTCCTGAAGGTCCATTGTAAAAACTTGTTTTGCGGTGACCACTGCTGCTCGGGTCTGGTTCATCTGAGGCCAAAAATGCGAGAAGTTTTATTTAATACATATATTAAAATATCTAGTGAAGTGTACAAACGGTTTTTGTAAATATTGATTTGGGAGAAAATGGCGGACGTTCAAAGTTATGTTCTAAGTTAACGTTTCGATTTTAGATGAAAATATCGCTCGTTTTCGTCATACTCATCTCCGATCTTAAATAGAGGACCTCTCTATTTCTAAGAATAAACAAACGTTGCAACGAAAAAAAATTCCTTTGTTCAATCACTAGTTTATTATATCGCATTTAATGTATATGCATGAATCGGAGTTAGCCACAATAATGAAAAACACGGATCCAATCCTTTCACCGTTAATTTGCTCCAAAATGTCGTGTGTTCATTGAATCATTTGTGAGTTCCTTCGAATCATTTGTGTACATTGAAAGCATGGCCACGCCTAGGTATATAGGCGCCGGGGTGTCAGACAAACTTTGGCACCCCTAAAAGCCAATTTAAAGGACAATTAGTAAACATAATAATATACGACCATTATTGACATAAATTCTTACCCTAATTTCTTTAATGATTCTAAATTAATAAAAAATTACAATTAAAAATTAAAAAATTAATTAACCAAGTTACAACAAACAACTGGAAAACGTAACTAAATAAACAAAATTCAGAATTTTCTTTTCATCCCCTTTTTCTCCTTTCCTTAATAATTCTTTATATTATTCCTATTCCTTTTATGCATCCTTCTAAGCACTCTCTAATATTACCTTTCTTGTCTCCACCTTTCTTGCAATTCCACATCATTCGTCCTCACTTCCATTCACCACCTCCATTCTCTTACATTCACCATTTCAATCCACCACTTTCATTCACTTCCATTTCCACTTCATTCACTTCCATTATCCTCTCAATCCACCACTTCCATTCACATCGACCATTCTATTCTTCCATATGCTTTCTTGCGCTTTTTGTCCATTCAATTATTCATATCCCATTACCTTCATCCTCTAACACTTTCAAGAATATTCCCTTAACTAATCTATCACTTTCTTCAAATATAACCTTTTTCTCAATGATTGTGAAGTATGAACAAAAGGTGATGTTAGGTGAAGATGAAAGGATGCTTAAAAGGGTGTATATGTATATAATGAAAGAATAAATGAATGAGAGAGAGAGAGAGAGGGAAATAAATGGTTAGAGCAGGTGGAAAGATAGGAGAGGAAGGAGAGGATTAGGAACTGTAGATATAATAGAAAATATAAAGAATTAAAGAAGATAATGATTGCTAGTTTTATGTGTGGCAGCTAGGAGAGAGGTAACAGGTATTGGATGAAAGAAGAAAAAAGAAAATGCAAGATATGTGGAATGAATGATGAGTCGTGGGAACATTGTGTGAAAGAATGTGTGCAACTAAAATGGAAAGATCGGAAGAAGCAATGAATTGGAGGCTATGTTTGGGGCATGAGAGAAAAGGGTTAGGAATCATGACAAGAATAATGGATGAGAGAGAAAAGACAAGGGAGAAATAAGGGGAAGAGAAAAAAAACACCATACACATTTTTCCTTTTGCTGCTGTACCAGTGGGTGAAGAAGTTTTTTTTTACTGATTTTGTCTTACCTTTTTTATATTTGTTGTTCTTCTTTGTAATTTTGTTTTGCTAAGAATAATGCTTTGTTTTAAATTTTGTTGATTGTAAAAGATTTGTTAATGCCAATAAAGGTTTCTTTATTATTAATTTTTCACATACTTTGCCATATCATTCCTTTATTCCAATACTTGTACTTGCCGCATTCTTGCAAACCAATCTCATCCAGCGTTGAATTTTCCACCCAGATTGTTTTCTTCAGCATTCCAATTATTAGTTTCTCCATTTTTTCACTCCTCATATTTCCGAGCCGTACATTATTATATTCCTCACACAAATGTCCATTATCAGCATTCTTGTGCATACCGAATCTCCAAATTTCTTCTTACACATTACATAACTGGCCAATTGAAACTTTTGCTTTCTTTACTACCATTTATACGTGTTCATTACACTTCCTATTTTTACAAAGCAAAAATTCTAAATACTTATAGCTTTTTACTTATTAATTTCTCTCAATCTCAATCTCTACTTCTGCTAATTCAAATTTATCCTTCTAGCTATCTTTCCTTTTTGTTATCTCTCTTTTCACTACATATCTATTGACTCTTTCAGTCATCTCTTTAATTTCCTCTTTCGTCTTTGCCATACATACTATAACAGCTGCATATCCCCAAAGCCCACACTTGCTCTCTCCTTATCGTCACCCCTCCACTCTGAACACTTCTTCCAAATCTAGAAAGACACGGCTTTAGTCCCGCTTGCAATTGCCGTATTACGTATTACACCTGCTCTTAATGGCCGAACGGAGCTTACTTTGAACGTCTGTAACTCTTGTCAGGTTCAAACAGATTAATTTCAAATTTTCAGGAAATATTCTCCAAATGCTGAACGTCAAACCCCAAAAACGATTGAACATCGATTTTTATAAATTTCTAACTAAGCGTCTTATTCTAACTTATTCTAAGTGGAATTTCTAACTGAATATCTTAATATTTATCTTTATTATGCTGGTGTCTGTAGTGGATTTCCAGTTAAAATTTAATTGAAACATTGTGACAGATTCTCGCTCGCCAGTCTGCTAATGGAGAGTCAAGCGATGTCACAAATGGCGCAAATTAATATATTGCTACAGAATATAATAACCTCCGGAAATATAAATCTCGGTCGCCAGGTCACTTTAACGTAAGACCGCAAGTTGTAAGTGTTCCCTTTGTTCAACTGGTCCTCAGTGGACTCGTTGAGGTATAGACGGTATAGACGTATAAAGCAAGGTATAGACGAGGGTAAACCTCAATAAAATAATATGGACGACGGAAATGGTAGGAATACTAGGCACCCCGTACCGTAAGTCCTCGTTGATCGTAGGTATTATTGTTGCCGAGAAAGTAAACCCAACCCCGATAAGCATAGTTTAGAATTATACACTCTAGTAAACGGAGTGAGAAGGAATCAGCGTATGACGCGTAACACCACTTTGATCGTCGGTGTTACTGTTATCAAGTGAATAAAGCTAACCCCGATGACCATATGCTAGAATTATACACTCGAATTAACGGAATCACCGGAGTGAGAAGGAATCACCGTATGGCGCGTAACAAACTAACACCGAATAGTGTAGGTTAGAATTATACACTCTAGTAAATAGGAAACAGATTGGTAGTGAAGTAGAGGGAGAAACAAAACTATTCAATGTGCATGCAACTAATTAAACATTTGTCAGTCTGATTCTGAGCCCTAATATGTCAGTCTGATTCTACTCTGTGTAGTTACCACGTAAGTAGCCAGCCACATAGGAACAGTGATGAGCGAGCCAACACACATTAATTATTACATCGGACGCTGTTAGTATATTTACATATTAACAGCATAGCCAAAATCCCCTACTGCTATATACGAACGGCAAACAATGCGAATCGCGTAGCGTGTTCATGTCCACACACATTACACAGGAGATGGTGGCCTGCAACTAAGCGCATTCATATACATAGTCAACGTTCCTTGTTTCTACCGTAGACAGTGCGTTTATAATATGTTACTTGTATTATCATTGTTGTTATTTGCACTTAAATAAATTTTGTACTATTACAAATAACATAATCGATATGTTGTAATCTTGCACAATAAATTTCATAAATCTGCGAACACTGTAAATAGTCAGTTGTAAATAATAAACATGAGGCAGTTATCGTCTTGCAGGGTGGGCGGTCTTACTTGTTTATTCCTCTGCTATGCAGTGGGAAACTGTGAATTATTTCTGGGGTGAAAGATGTCGAACCTTGAATTGAAGAAACCGCGACAAAAGAAAACCATAGGGAGGGAACGAGCACTTCCTTTTATATTTCCTCATGTACCTTCATAACTCTTTCAATCATTCAGCGTTCCACTTGTGTTTTATTATTTAATAAACTAAATTCATACTTAATTTTAAAATCCTTGTTTATTAGTTATTAAACATGTTGTCATTTCAAATACCTTTATTTAAATTTAAAGTACGTTATGTAGAACTTATCACAGTAATTTATTTTCACAAATAATTTTTTATCCATCGATATAGTGTACTTATTAAAAAAATAGTTATATTAATATCGCCTCATACATATTTGATCTGATACAATATCAGATTTGTTCATATTGAATAAAAATTTTAATTAACGTAAATTTTTAATTAACGAGCTTTAGATTTTATTTGCAGTTTAAATAAACGAACGTATGACGAGCGCTCGTTTTGGACTTTCGCTCCTCGTCAGCCATGTGTGTGTTTAATCTCTATGCATCGACCTGACATTATGCTACAGGCGCTAGGACCGAAACATGACTGAAGAGGAGCGCAACTCCGAAACGAGCGCTCGTCATACTTTCGTTTATTTAAGCTGCAAATAAGATCTGAAGTACACGTAAATTGAATAATTTGATCCAATGTGAACAAATCTGTTATTATAACAGATTAAATGTGTATAAGGCGATATCAATATAACTTTTACAGTAATTAATTATTTTAATTGGTACAAGAGGTTGAGTCAGCATTAGGAAAAATCGAATGATTTGGGGAGTAATCCGTTTTGAAATTATTTTTACTTTATTTAAATAGTTTATATATATATACATATATATATATATATATATATATATATGTGTGTGTGTGTGTGTGTGTGTGTGTGTGTGTGTGTGTTTTGCAAAAGTAAATAGATAGCAATATCGCTTGTACTCATGTAAAATAGAAAATAAGCGAAACACAAATTAAAAAGATATATTAAAGAGAAACCGAAAATTTAAGAAACTGAGATAACGAAACGAAGATAGATGGCTCGGCACATTCTTTTGTTTTTTTTTCTTTCCTCTTACCGTTGCACATTCATACTGTTATGCAACATACAATGTCTACATACCAGGCACGTTATGTGAGTCCCTAAAGAACAAAGTTATGCAATGTGAGGGTGGTAAATTAAAAATTTCAAGTGTCAATTATTTTCTCAAAATGTGTATGTAACCCATTAAAATTCTAAGGAAAATTACTAGTTTTATTATACACTAATAAAGTAACAGTTGATTTATTTATTTTCGTTAATAATACCATATAACATAGTTCAGGAAATTAACATACAATCTTCTCAACGCTAAATGAATTAAATAATTGATTAGGGAAACAGTCTATCAGTGCATACGCATAGGGATATCTGATATGCTTTACATGCTTTTGCTTTTAATGCTATATGTATTAAGATTTAGCATCTAATACGAGCACAGCTATAGCTGACCAGCAAAGATATGCTTTGAACACGGTAGAACACACCATCAATTAAAATATTAAATATTACATGTATGCAACATCATAGTTAAAGATTACATAAAGATATTCTGTCCAGTTTGAGTCCAATCTGAACGTAAAAAGTACAATCTACACACCCCACTGACTGGCATTTATTAAGCTCCTACAGTTCCATATTTCATAGCTCTTATAAACTGCTAAACGGTACTACGAGGTTTCCGCCAATCGTCTCTCAACGCCGCCTTCCTCCTCCAGTTCTTCTGACTTCCTTTGATGCCCGGGATCGATCCATCCACTCGACATGATCCATCAACCTGACCTTGCCTGCCTTAATATCGTTTATAATGGATGGTTTCCGGTAAACCTTCGGCATTTCTGACCCTTCCGAAGATTTTCAGCAGGACCTTTCATGCCCAAACTCTTACTGCTCTTATAAACTGCTAAACGGTACTACGAGGTTTCCGCCAATCGTATCTCAACGATGCCTTCCTCCTCCAGTTCTTCTGACTTCCTTTGATGCCCGGGATCGATCCATCCACTCGACATGATCCAGCCACCTGACCTTGCCTGCCTTAATATCGTTTATAATGGATGGTTTCCGGTAAACCTTCGGCATTTCTGACCCTTCCAAAGATTATCCGCAGGACCTTTACTGATAGCAAAAATACCAAACTCTTACTGATACCAAACTCTTACTGTAGATGATGATTATAGTATTGGGTTAAATGGAAGCTAGTTCTAGATTTTGGTAGCTATTGTAATGAGAAGAAGGTTGTGTTACCTTTTGAGACAGTTTCAGTTGATAATTTTTGCTATCGTGATAACTGGTTCTGATAGACTTAGTACAATAAGTAGCGTTCTGTCTAATAACATGTAATTGTACAGGGTCCGAGCGTAGTTCTGTTAGGGAATATTTTTTGAAATTTTTACTACAAATTCACATAACATATTGAAAATAGAATGTAATCAATGAGTTTTAGCTCATTGTTTGATGTGGTTTTCTTTTTCTTTGATTATGGTATAGCCTGAAGTATGGGAATGAAGGATTTGCATGCTGCACAAACGTGCCGTTGTGGAATTTTTACCCATTCTTTCTTTATTCACACTCTCATATCTTTTAGTCAACATTCTGTCCTCTAACATACTTCTAACGGTGAAATCCATGGGATTCGCATCGGATGAATTCGTGAGCCAAATGAAGTGTGCAACATTTTATTGTAAATACGTTTAGTTCACTTTGGCTCGATGAGCCGGTGCTGAGTCTTGTTGGAATGTAAACGGTTTCGAACCGAATTGCTTACGCACCCACGGCAGCAATGCACCTTCCAACATCTTTTCTTGTTACTCAGTTGCATTTGCCGTTAAACCACGGTCGACGAAAGCCCGCGGAAAGTGATATTATAACTATGATAACCTTGACGTTCGCAGGTTTTTGCAATCTGGTCGTCACACGAATGTTCAAATTATCGCTTGACTTGCCCTTTAACCAAACTCGATCGTTTTGTTTGTTTATCATTGGTTGAATGGTGAAAGTTTTTTCATTCGAAAAAATGATGTTCGAAAACTCGCCACGTTTGTGCAAACGCATCAGCTCCATTCTAGTCGCTGTTTACGCAGTTGGTCGTCAAGAAGTTTTTGCATCTTGGATGACCTCAATTGAAGTTCCTTTTTCAGTATGTGTTGAATGTTGTGTCCAGCGCTCCTGTTGACAGTGTCATCTTAAAAACAAAATGTAAGAATTTCATCAACTTATACAACAGCGATGTTGATGGTCAACAACTATACAAAGAAATTGTGAATTTCAGACAGTTACTTGTAAGCCGGACTAACAGCAAAATATGTAAACCTGGAAAAGATCTACAATATTATGTGCAATATGGAAATGAGAGCGTCTTTCCTACTCTTCGTATTGCCATCCAAATAATGTTGACTCTCGCAGTTTCCATTACCAGCTGAGAGACATTTTTTAGCTAATTGAAATTAGTCTTAAATTATTAGAGAGCCTCAATGGGTTATGATTAATTATGCGATCTTGCGACTCAGCAGAGTGTTGAAGGAGAAGAAATTGAAACACGAATTGTGAGTTCCCTATTGATGAACACGAGGAAGGTACCAATTTAATAATATTGTTACTGTAATTATAAAAAAACTTTTAAATATGTAATTAATTCATTAATTTGTTATTTCCCGCTACTAGTTTCAAAGCGACCGCTTCTTAGTCAGACCGTAACTCATTTGTTTTGAAGTTTGGTTATAGATGTCTTTTTCTTCGTTCCTTATCGGTTTCTCTCGTCACTTTGTTGCGCTACGCATACAACAATGCGAATTGATGTTCTCTGTAACGTGTTCAGGATACGTTTCAGAGAACATAAATACTTACTTAGAAGATCAAATATCTATCACTCACATTGCGTAAGCCATCTACTCAAGAATGATCTTCCAAATAAATCAATAGAAGAAACAATGACTATTATAAAAAAATCTAGAAATAAAAGAAAACATCTAAATTTAGGAACACAAAATAAATCAAGAAGTACTAAACGAACAAACACAATGTAAATTCGATAGTCTGGTAGCACCACTTAAAATCTTACACAAAAAACAGACCAACTAAAGACTACATCACAACTAGAAAATATAATAAACAAAACAAGAAAACTTGCAACATAGAACAACAGAGTGACGAGGAAAACCGACAACGAACGAAGAGGAACACATGACGATAAATTTGTCTGTTTGAAATTAGTCGCGGAAAATAACAAATTAGTGACTCCGATACGTATATTGATTCCTTTATTATGGATCACGTTATAAAAACAATATTCAAAATAAATAAATATAAATAAGTACTAATAACTTCTTTAATAATGTGATAATAATGTAATTTTTAGCACACATGTGTAGCTATATTTTATTTACAATCTTATATTTCGTAATTCTCAAATTTATTTCGTAACATTTTAGAATTGATACTTTTTATTCTATTAATAATTTTGACGTTATATAGATTAGTGTGTATTAAAAAATTTATGTCCCAGCAACCACGCCAAAAAGAGATGAACATAATTTTAAGTGACGCAAATTAAAGTCTTGCCACAGAGGCTATTTTATGTAGATACGCCACTGGTTGAGATAAATACCTAAATATCATTTCTTCAAATTGAAAATCTGAAATTTATTTAAAATGCAGGTGTTTGAATCTACATTGATTTTTTTACTTTATGAAAGCAGTAAAAGCAGTTATTTATAAAAGGACTAAATGCAATTTTATTACTGCACGCGGTATATATAAAATAGTTCTGTTTAATAATGCATTGTAGCAAACAGCACACTGCATATGCATTGTGGGTTAGTGAATATATGATACATAAATGCACATTCCAGTGCAGAATAAGCATTGACCGAGCACCGCAATATCGGAGTACGTGTGAAAAGACGTCTTCGTATGCCTTTCTGAATCGTATGATCATATGTGCCACTAATAGAGATGAGTGCTAACAATATCAATCATTTTCAATAAGTTTGGTGTTTACTCATTAATTGCAGATTTATATTTCTATACAAGGAAAAAATTTGCATTGCAGACGCATGCGGCGAAACATAAAAATTCACATTTATTTGTCAAAAACTTGTTTAATATACGAGGGTGATTTGACATTAATCTAGCCTTCGATAAATGCAGTTACGTGACAACGAACGCCATATTGGTTTTGACATCTGCCACCGTCACATGACGTCTATCAAAATTTGAAGCAAAAAGAACAATTAATTTGGTATTTACAGCCGTCGCAAGCAAGCAACTTTTGTATTTTGTGAAAAATGGAAAAAGTCGAATATCGTTCAGTGATTAAGTTCCTTCACAAGAACGAGAAAAACAATGCAGAAATTAAAGCCGAACTGGCTGCTGTTTATGGCGAGTCTGCACTGTCGCTCGCAAGAGTTAAATTATGGAAAGCTTAATTTGTTCATGGTCGTACGAGTGTTTCTGATGATGGCCGCCCAGGGCCCTCTAATATCATCACTACCCTAAATCATCAACAAAATCCATGATACGATTATGGCAAACCGTCGAATCAAAATCCGTGAGCTAGCAGAGGTTGCAATCATATCAACTGAGCGTGTACACGCTATCATACATAAACATTTGGATATGAAAAAGCTATCCGCACAATGGATGCCACGTTTACTCACTATCGACCAAAAACGCACACGTGTGGCGGATCCGGAGAAACTTTTGGCGAAGATAAAACGTGATCAGAAGGATTTTTTTCATCGATATGTCATTGTTGATGAAATGTCGATCTATTACTACATGCCGAAGATGAAGGAACAGTCAAAGTAGTGAAGAAAAAACGCCGAAGGCCCACCGAAGAAGGCAAAGACAACCCAACCTGATCTATTTTTTTTTTGGGATACGAAAGACATTATTCTTATTCATTACTTAGCAAAGGGTAAAACCATAACTGGCGATTACTTCGCAGCATTATTGGACCGTTTCAAAGCTACAAAAATGGCTCGGAAAACGCCGTTTTGCAACAAACGATGAATGAGCCAAACTTCCCACTATTTTGAAGAACTCGAACAAAGTTACTTTTCGGAACGGATTAAGAAGTTGGAAAGTCGTCTTGAAAAGTGTATTTATTACCTTAAAAGGGGACTAGGTTGAAATGATAAAAAAACAAAAATCGTGCGTTTTCTTACTTAGGCTAGATTTCCGTCAAACCACCATCGTAGAAGATTCTTTATGTACGTATTTTTTTTTATTCTGAAAGTACTGCAAAGGGTCTTACAATTATTTTTATGCTTTTAAGCACTTTGTAGGAATAGTTCCTCTGATATTTTATCAATGGATGAACCATTTTCTTATACCATTTTTGTGTGCTCACAAGTGGACAATCCGCCGCCTGGTATACGTCAAATATTGCAGACTTTATATAAATTATAGGAAATCCAATTGAGGAATTAAAATTCATCAATGGATTAGTGGATTAGTATTTATTTAAGTACTATGTATAATTTTTATGAGGATTAACTGACCACAATTTGAAATTTACCGATTTCCAAAAGGCATGACCACTATACTTACTACAGTTGTTCGTCGGACGAATACTGGTGCACTATGTATTGTCGGATAACTAGTGCACCTTTTCACACGATTTATTACGTCCTAAATTGTGTAGTAGAAAACTTATTTATGTTCACTTATTTATGGGCGGATTAAGTGCTAAAATACAAATTTATCAGCACTGCTTTGGTTGATTTCAATAAATTATAGTTATCGTGTTATCAGTGGAAAAATATAGTAATATAATAATACGACCTTTCTTGGCATAAATTCTTACCCTACTTACATTAATGATTCCAAACCAACATGGAAATTTCAATTAAAATTAAAAATTGATAAATGTATTATTCCTATCGCTTTTGTTCCTCCACCTAAACACTCTCTAATATTACAACTCCCTTTCTTTCTCTGTCCATACGTATCTATGGAGCAAGGTACGCTACTTTTTAGGGGACCTTGAGCAGTGTTAACCCCTCAAGTAGGGGACGTTGAGCAGTAACTATACTTTCAAGTATAGTTACCCTCTTAACAAATATATCACTTTCATCCATCATTACCTTCCTCTCATACTTTGCCATTTTCATCATTCCTTTTTTCCAACATTTGTACTTTCCTTTTTTCCCGTATTCTTACAAAAAATCTCGCACGGCATTGAATTTTCCACCCCGTTGTTTTCTTCAGCATTCCAATTATAATTCCGTTTTTTCTCTTTTTTCGCTCCTCATATTTCCGCGCTGTACATTAATTATATTCCTCAGACAAACCAATTATTTCCTTCAGCATTCTGAATATCAGCCTCTCTATTTTTTCCTTTTCCTTTACTCTCCAAGTTTCCACGCCGTACATTATTCCTTACACAAACTTCCATTAACAATCTCATACATATAGAATCTCTAAATCTGTTTTTCCACACACATCTTACCTTTTCAATTGCTACTTTTGAGAACTTTTTACATTCTTAATCTGTATCCCTCATAATTCATATTTATATTTTTTGCTGTCTCTTCTTCCTCTCTTGCATACGATTATTTTTGTTTTCTCCACATTCACTTGCGTACCTGTTTTCCTACATAGCAATTGAGTCTTTCAATCATCTCTTTCATTTCCCCTTTCGGCTTTTCCATACATACTATAGCATATGCATATCACAATGCCCACAGTTTGTGTCTCCTTATCATCATCCTCTCCCTTTCGTAACACTTCTTCCAAATCAAATATGGAAACGTTAAACAGGCTCCCAGTCATCGGGCATTCTGTCATTCTAATTTCTATCATCCTTTTCCATAGATTATCCTTTAGAATCACGTATACATGATGTATAGCTTATCTGCCTTACACAACTTTACTCTATACCTTATTTCCCTTATACTTCTATCCCTTATATACTCATTCTGGGTTCTCAACAACAAATTTTTCTCATTTAAAAGTGTTGTAATCTTTTTGTTCATTATCTTTCCAAAGAATCTATGTAACCCATTTATTATAGTGAGCCATCTGTAATTGTTCAACGTCTGTACTGTCACCTCTCTTAAATATGGACATTATCTCTCCCTCTTGCCATTCATCAGACATCCTCTCCTTTTTCTAAATATCATTGAACCCTCCCACTAACACCTCCATACCCTGTTTATTTAGACAACTCCACACCTCTGTAGTAATTTCATCTGGTTCAACTGTACTCCTTATTTTCATTCCTTTAATCTCCTCTATAACTTTCTCTTCATTTATTTCTTCCTCAATCTGAGGTTCATCAATCTCTACTTCTTCTTCTCTCCATCCGCTTTCATTCTCCATGGTTGATCCATTCATATACAATCTACATTTATTTTTCCAGTAATTTATTCTCACCACATAATCTTTTCTATCAGTTTTAATAGCGCTGTTCATTTTTACATACCTCCACATGTCCTTACATCTAAGCCGTTTAATATTTTCTCTTTCTCTGTACATTTTTCGATTTCTTACTTTACTTTAATTCTTGCTTCCATGTGTCCATGTGCTCTACTCTTGATCTACTCTAACTCTCCTTAAAACTTTTTGTTTTTTGTTCTCTTTCATCCATTCTTCATCAAAAGCATTGCATCTTTCCCTATTCTCATTTCTTCTCTTTCTTTACCAAATTTCTTCTAATTCCCAGCAATATGTCACTTACATCTTTTATCTGCCATGCCTCTATTTCCAATCGGGTTTTAAATTTAATTTGTACCTTGTCGTCCCATCTAAACCCGTTTTTGTTTTTCTAATCAATTTTATTTTTTCATTTTCATCAATCTTACTTTTCCATTTAGTCTTTCATTCCAACTCTAACGGAAAGTGATCCGATTCACAGATTTCCCCTATTTACATTTTACTCATATCCTCTGCTGCGGTTTCATTCATCAAAGCATAATCATTTACAGTCCCTTCCTTGTGCCTTCTAAATGTTTTTTTTACCCACTCTTATCCCCATTCATGCATCCATTCCCTACGACTGATCTCCTTCCGATTCTTTCTTCAAACAGTTTTTAAATTCCATTGCTGGGGACTGAATTCTTTGTGAATTGATAGACAATTCCA
>WYDF02186450.1:10497-36260 GCA_009867245.2 Adranes taylori | reverse complement strand
TACTCCTTACCCCCTACAGGCATTAATTTTCCCTTACTCTCCCATGTACTTAATAGATAAATAAAACAAAACAAAATAAAACCCTATCGAAAACCAATAAACACCGTTTTCCCCCCACTTTTTCTTTTTTATCCTGCCCTTATCTCTCCCTTATCTTTTCTCTTTCAACCCTTATTATTTTTTTTTTCCCTTGCGGTTATTAGAGTCCCAAATTGACGATAAATTAAGGGGCGTCAGGACTTTTATTAGGGTCTGGGAGACCCTAATATTATAAGACTCAATTTATAATTAGACTACAAAAATTTGTAGCCCATAACTTGGCCACAATAATTTTTAGTTGATAATTTGATTACAAGAATTTCGCCACAAGAATTAATCATTTGTAGTTAATCATTTCAGTATAAAAATTTGCAGCTCCCATTTCATCATAGTAATTTGTAGTTCATAATTTGGCTCAAGAATTTGTAGTTTATTATTACATTCATTTTTAATACATTATTTGTAGTTCATAAATAATAATGTTATTAGAGGCCCAAATTGTTAATAAATTAAAGGGCGTCAGGACTTTTACTAGAGTATGGGAGAGTAGATAGGAACTGCACTTCCATAAAATAACAAATGTAACAATAACAACGCAAGCCATAATTTTACCACAATCATTTGTAGTTCATAATTTCATCACAAAATTTCGGAATTCATGTTTCGTTCACAATAATTTACAGTTTCTAATTTGATTACAAAAATGATATTGCTCATTATTTAGGTACAAGAGTCAATGCTGGTTGTAATTAGACTACAAGAATATATCGTTTGACTACAATAATTTATATATATATATATATATATATTTAGATTAATTATTTAACGACAATTAGATCATAATGTGATTACAGGAATTAGTAGTTCATTGCTTGTTGAGAATAATTTGTAGTTAATCATTTCAGGGTAAAAGTTTGCTGCTCTCTATTTGGTCACAGTATTTTGTAGTTCATAATTTGGCTCAAGAATTTGTAGTTATTATTAAATTCATTTTTTGTTCCATTATATGTAGTTCCTAATAAACGCGGTTATTTAGAGAAATTAGTTGATAATTTCTCGACAAGATTTGGAATTCATGATTTAGTCACAATAATTTATAAATTTGTAATTTGATTACAAACTTTAAGTATAACATTTACGTAGTTAATTATTTGGAAGCAATAATTTGACTAAAATTAGTTTACTGTTTGGCCCTATATAATTAGTAATTTATATTTTAATTTGATTACAGGAATTAGTAGTTCATTGCTTGTGCACAATAATGTGTAATTAATCATTTCAATTTAAAAATTTGTAGCTTTCATTTCGTCACAGTAATTTGTAGTGCATAATTTGGCTCAAAAATTTGTAGTCTATTATTAAGTTCATTCTTACTTCATTAATATAGTTCTTAATTAACATGGTTATTGGAGCCCCAAATTGTCGATAAATTAAGGAAGGTTAGGGCTTTTAATATGGTCGGGGAGAGTAGATAGGAACTGCAATTCCATAAAATAACGTATGTAATAATAACAATGGTAATCTAGCATTCTTTAGTGTAGACACTACTCGCCACCAATCGCGCAACTATTTCCAAACAAATAAATTCGATTTCACTTAGACCTCCTTCTCTGCATCCTAGTTTCCCAATAGGATCTTACCCACTTTTTATCTACCAAATTATCATTCATTATCTCTGCCATTTAGTAGCAGTGAATTTCCAAAAATTTTATAGGAATTTATTTATTATTTGTGGCTCATAATTTCATCATAAGAATTCGGAGTTCATGATTTGGCCATAATAAATTGAAGTTTATACAAATATTTGTATTTCATTATTGGGCCACAATTATTTTGTAGGATTAGGTGATTCATTGTATCGTTGCAATAATTTGTAGTTGATCATTTCATTATAAACATTTGCGTATTTCGCTGGAGTAATTTGTATTTCAAAATTTGACCTGAAGAACTACAAATTCTTCTGGTTGATTATTAAGCCACAACAATTTGTGGTCCATAATTTAACAAAAATGTATAGTACATTAACTTGCTATAATAATTTGTGCTTTATAATTTCAGTACGAGAATTAAGTTGAAGTTCTTAATTTCATCCTGATCTCATTTGGTGGTTTATAAATTCAATAAGAATTTGCAGAAAATTATTTGTCCACAATAATTTCTAGTTCAAATTGACCAGAAGAAATTGTACTTCATTATATGGCACAATGATTTATAGTTCGTAATTTGCTCACAATAGCGTTGTTTATTCTTTGATGATGTAACTTTTTGGACCATTCAAATATCAGTCAGTCTTGAGAGTTTTGAATTTTAGCAATTATTGGTTCATACCGGTCGAAGTGACAGCATACTGGTATATGGGTACGTTGATTGTATAGTAGATAAAATTTTTAGGCCATGGCCAAGCCATGCATATACACACAGCAATACCGTACGTACGTGTTGTACACATCGCACGAGTCGCATTTGTTTCAATAATAAAATTTCTTTGCCATAAGTGAGTTAGTTTAGTCAGTTGACTTTGCCATTGTATGAAATATAAGTATACCAAACCAAGTAAAGCAAAGCAAAGCAAAGCGCTAGATTTCAGCTTGCTGTTGTGTATATAGCATAGAGTTGTATCAAGTGAACAAGCCATAGCAACAACTTACACAATTGTGAGAGCGTTTTTATTAATAGTAAAGAAACCTTAACAACCATTCCAGTCAATACCATGCTCATGTACAATGTTACGAACTCGAAAACAAAGTATTATAACTCATGTTTTCACACCGCGCTACGATACTTTCTCTGCGTAATATGTATAAAACTTATAAACAACATATGGAATCCTTATCTAGAAAGTATTCTTGTAACAATTTTATTTTCAATATTATTCAGATTTTCCAAAAATTACAAAATGGCTTTTTTGAACGTAGGGAAGGAGAAGATTTGAACAATAAGGTATGCAGACGCTATAGTAACGAAAGTAATGGTTTGTAAGAATGGTGGGAGAGATAATACTTGTGACTGTTTCAAACTGGGAGGTGAAAGAATTGAATGCCTGAGAAAGATTAATACGTATTTGAAATTTATGCCATTTGAATAAGAATGCGGAAAGGTAAAAATTCTCCGCGGGCCGGTGCTATTCCCAACCGCCGAATCAGTGGTTGAAAATAGCTGTTCTAAATCACAAAAAAATCATAACAGATAGAAGACTTTTGAGTGTATGGAATGTGACTTCAAATTTGCGGTAAAAAGATATCTTCTAAAATAGAAACACACTCATTCAGAAGAAACGCTTCTCGAGTGTATGGAGTGTGATAACAAAACTGTAGTAAACGGAAATCTTCTAATATACAAACGAACTCATTAAGACGAGAAGTCTTTCGAGTGTATGGAATGCGACTTCAAGACTGCACACAAAGTAAGTGTTCTAAATCATAACGGAGAGAATCCTTTCGCATGTACGGAATGTGATTTCAAATCAGTAGTAAAAGGATATCTTCTAAAACAAAAACAAACTCATTCAGAAGAGAAAGTGTACAGAATTCGTTACAAAATTGCAGTAAAGGAAAATTTTCTAATACACAAGCGAACTCATTCAAAAGAGAAGCCTTTCGAGTATGCGGAATGTGGTTTCAGAACTCTACAAAAAGGAAACCTTGTAATACACATACGAATCTATATAGGAAAAAGTCCTTTGTATGGAATGTGGTTTCAAAACTGCAGTAGAAGGAAATCTTCTAAGACACAAATGAACTAATTCAGAAGAGAAGCATTTCGAGTGTACGGAATGTGACTTCAAATCTGCAGTAAAAGGATATCTTCTAAAACAGAACAAACATATTCAGAAGAGAAACCTTTAAAGTGTACGAAATATGGTTACAAAACTGCAGTAAAGGGAAATATTCTTATACATAATCGACCTCATTAAGACGAGAAACCTTTCGAGTGTACGGAATGTGACTTCAAAATTGGTAAGTCTTCTAAATCACAAATAAAATCATAACGGAGTGAAGCTTTTCGAGTGTACGGAATGTGACTTCAAAACTGCATACAAAGTAAGTCTTATAATCAGCATATATCACCATTTTTTGGTCCGCGGACCGGTAAAAGTTGTGAAAAAATCTCACATTTTTTAATAAGAATTCTTTTTAACGCGGATAGGTAAAAATTCTCCACGGACCGATCAAATTTCTCCGAGGACCGGTGCCGGTCCGCCGGATCGGCGGTTGAGAATAACTGCTCTAAGTAAATAGTAAATTAATAACTTATCCGTATAATTTCTTTTCTAACTGGAACAAATGATTATTATTAATTTGCATAGTTAATAAATATGATTTTAGCACACCAATATGAATTCGCGATAACGAATATATTCGTAACTTTTTAATAGCTTATCGTATAGATGTTTATAGCATTAAAAATAATTTTCCAGTGGAGGTCGGTAAATTATTTGTCTGCTGCGTGTTGTTGATTAGTAATGTTTTTACATTCAACATTCAATAGTCATGTGTAATGGTTAGGGTTAACAGATTGTTTCTAGCTTTTATTCGAGAAAAAGTTTCTTTTAAGCGCTGTGAATGTGTCACCAGTACAGATTTCGCCATTCTAATTTATTTTTGTTTAAACTTACTAATCATGTTATAAAATGTAAATGATATTCTAAATTCAACCAACATTTTTACCCTCTTTTGAGAGATCTGCTTCTCGTGCACTGTTGGTTGCGTTTAGAGTGTGTTATTCATATTATGACTTTCAACAAATCTATATTACTCATGCGAATAATGTAGAGTGACAGCAGTCCGCACCATAGACAAATATGGAGACCGGTGGATTCATGGGGAGGCGATTTATAGGGTACACTAGTTAAAAATAATTATTATTCGGACAAAATCTTGCACAGTTCAACCTCAATAATCGGTAGCTGGATCGTGAAACTCCTATTACCTGGCTGTAAGAATTCGTCGCCGATATTCTTAAGTACTCAACTAAAAGACACCGATAAAATTGGATTTAATGAGTAAGAATTTCATAGAAATGTTACCATGATGGCTTAATTATTGGAGTGCAAAGGTTGGTGCTGTATGGAATGTCTGTTTTTTGTACATATAATGTCACTATTTTTAATTTGACTATGTAGGTGTTACTATGATGTGGCATTTTAGTCTCAGCGTTTATCATATTTGTCTGAAAGGTTTAGTTTCGCTTTTAGATATGTTTTAGTACCAGCCCAAATTTAAAAATTAAAAAGTGTAAACGTATACGCACCTTTAGCTTTCATATCTAGTTATATAACCTCAAAATTTCGAATCATAAATTCTCCCAAATCCGCCATATTGATTTTGCTGCTAATCACATTTCAATATTTTCAATAGATTTTTATAAAATTTTTTTTTGATCACGTCTGTACATTATTTTTGCGTACCTGGTAGAATCTAGTTACTTTTATTTGAAATCTAGTTACATTTTCAAATTAAAAATGGAAGTTTCGCGCCAAAATTCGAACCGGAATTGCCCGGTCGTCCGCCATAATGGATTTTTATTATTGACAGCTGTCAAACGATCAAAGTATTTATGATAGATTCCAAAATACCCGTAATGCGGAACTGTTACCATTTTAGAGCGATTGTGGAACGGGTACAGTAGGCTGGAAGGCGTTTTAGAAAGCACAGTACGCAACTAGTTTTATGTTTGATTATTGCTTCTGATGGGGTCTATTTTCTTCTTGGGATAAAGTTCGTTCTATGTTTTTGACTGATTTTAGATTTATTACATTATTTAAAGTTCATGATATAAAAGTCTTTTCTTTACAAAACGGATTATTTGGCTACCGGTTTCGAATAGCTTGGCAATTCATCGTCAGACTTTTAATAATAATCGGTTTTTTAATATCTTTATTAATTGTAAAAAACTTAATTAAAGAATATATGATATGTTTATTTTAATGTGCTTTAAGTTAGTTTTAACTTAAATCATGTTAAAATAAACATTAAACTTAAGGCCGTAAATTCTTTAATTAAATTACATTAAAATTAAGTCCGTAAATTCTTTAATTATGTATTTTATAATTAATGCATTAATTGTAAAGAATTAATTAAAGAATTTATTAACTTAATTTCAATATGTTTATTTTAATGTGATTTAAGTTAGATTAACTTAAATTACATTAAGATAAACAGTAAATTTAAGTCCGTAAATTCATTAATTAAGTTCTTTATAATTAATGCATTAATTGTAAAGAACTCAATTAAAGAATTTATGAACTTAAATTTAATATGTTCATTTTAATGTGATTTAAATTAGTTTTAACTTAAAATACATTAAAATAAACATTAAATTTAAGTCAGTAAATTCTTTATAATTAATGCAGATATTAAAAAACCCGATTAGAAGAGAAAACAAATTTCATTTTAATTTTCGTTCCTCAGAAATAAAAAATGATTAGCAATAAAATAATACAAGTTAAATTTTAAAAGCTTTAATTTTAGTATGCAATCGTTAAAAATTTAACAATACGAAATATGTATCAAAATACGTATTTTTGAAAATAGAACGTTTTGACATTAATTATTTTTGATTTAATAACTTTTTATTCTGAAAATTAGTCTTGGGATTTTAAAAATTTCCGAACACAAATAGTTTGAATCGTTCGTGTAAAATATTCTAAGTAAAATTTACAAAATAATAAAAATTCAAAAGTAATAAACAAAATTAAATAAAAATAATGAATTTAAAAATCTTCCAAGTTGGTCAGAAAAATTAATAAAATTGAAAATAATGTGACTCCGCGATGTTAGGGAAAATGAAGAGTTCCCTAATAATTTCTTTCACGTTATACTAAAATTAAGTGGAATTTTACAAAAAAAATTAAACGAATCGGCATGTCTCCGCCAGATGTCATAGTGGTAAAAGTACTAAAAATAAACTATTTCATAATAACTGAAAAAAGGATTCGAAAAGAGTGTAAAATTACGACGAATTCTACAAGAAATGACCCGTAGAGCCACCACCACCAAAAATCCACAGGTCACGTGGATTTTTGCCTAGGAAGAGGACAGGTTCCTACTAATTTTCAAAGTAACTATTTATTAATAACTTTTACTAGTTATTAGTATGATATTTGATTGAGGAGCTCTAATGATTCATATCATTCTATTTGTTTTACGACATTTTTAACAATCTGTACATGTGAATTTGTACCGAAAGGTTTCAACTCTTTTTTTCAATTTAAACTTCTATTATATACTAAATATGGTAACCCTAATATTATATGGTGTGCGCATGTTGGTGATCATATTCATTTCTAGACACATCGCACTCGAAACGTTTGTATTTTGAAACCCAGTCGGAGCCTCAACCGTTAGTAACTAACGAATATGACTGCGAGAAAGTTATCGGATTGAATAACTAGTGGAAAAGAGAGAGCATGAACTAAACGAAGCTAAGCGTATATTACGCTCATTCTCTTATAAACTTGCAACAGCTAAAACCAGCCAGTCAGCAAGCAAGCAGGCAAACGAGCCAACCAACCAGCTAGTAGAACAGATAAGAGAAACTCAACTAATATAACATGGAATAAATACACAGCAATGGTACGTACGAAACGACCGTCACTTTGCTTGCTTGCTCTACGTAGAAAACAAAAAACGACACAGCTTTCGTAAAAGAAAAACAACGGCGATACGATAACGTAATACGCTGTTGCCAATACACATTTATAATTTAGTGAAATAAATATTTTGTCCAGATTGTTTTTCTTATCATTATACTAATAACTTTGTAGTGATAGTATAATGTTTACGTTATATATTAATAATTTTGATACGAAATGGCTCAACTAAAAAAGAAACAACTTCATATAACCTAAAACATGTAAAATTGAAAGCAAAAATAGCTTTTCATTCTTTCTTCGCTTTGACTAATCTAGTACTCCTCATGGGATTAACCCTTTCGCTAATTATAAAAAATAGTTTATAAAATTATGGTTTTAATCAATTTCATTATTTTGCTTTTAAAGAATTACTTTAAATTAGTTTAAATAAATCTCTGGACAGACTTGAGTTATATACAGTCTGCAATGAAGTCTCTCCAACTTCACAATTCAACGAATTAAAATTGTGATTTCTGATGAAAACAGCTTCAGACTGAACAGTTTGTAAACAAAAAAAAAAGCGATCTGGAATGGCTAAGTGAACTGCGTGGCTGAGTATAACCGAATATAGCCTATCTGTCCTACCGCTGAGTTAGAGGCACTGAGTGGACTGCTTCCTATTCAGTTATTTGTGAATAGTCAGGATCTGGTACAAGCGGAAAGCCGAAAAACTGAAAGCCGGCAACCACACATGACACTTGTAGATCCTTAGCCTGGAGCGGTACAACTCATTCCTATTTGTAGGATGACATCCACTAAGATTCAACTTTGAACAACCATTTGAAGTTGTTATTCCTCCTAGGAACTTCTGGAAAACAAACCTTTGTTACCATTTCAAGGAAGGGTTTATGGCAAGGGTGAATTGAAACATACCTGAAGAAACTAGCAAAACATAACCATAAGACAATGGCAATATGAAGCCAGAATAAAATATTGGAAAAAGGTCCCAGGGCGAAAGCATTCGAAAGCATTATACATCTGACAGCTGACAAAATGCTCAGTCTCACTAAAGAGGAACTCTCGATATACACGAATTATATTACAAGACATTGTCCTGAATTACCATATGCATACACATAGTAATGTTGAGAACCCAACATGTCCATTCTGTAAAACAGATGTAGAAACACAAGACACATTATGTCTGAATTGCCTTGCAACATCGAATTGCAGAAAGGGCAGGCTAGGAAATTTTTTTATGTCGAGATGGGAAAGTGGTTCTTCCCCGAACCCTCTTACACAATAATAATGACTAAGTGAAAGATACACGTGTCTGCTTTTGGGCCGATGGGGCTCCACCATTTTTGAGTTTTCTTTGAACTTCTCCTTGGTTGATTGTGTGATTAGACTTCTATTTTATTTCCTAATTATTGCACACGTACATCTGGGTGGTTTTTGAGTCTTGTTGCCATGTGATCTTCTTTTTTTCCTTAGCTTTTGTAAGTTATCAGCTTCAAGCTTATTTAAGTTATCTTGAATTCCTTTGTTCCTTATGAACCATGCTGCATTTATGGATTTTCTTTGTTATTATATTCTGAGCTCTGTGTACTTCTTCCTTTTTTCCCCATATATCGAAGCCGTACATGAGTAATGGTATTAAAGCCCCTTTAGCTAGTTTTAGACGACTTCTCGATAATTTTAGTTTTGGTCGTGCAATCCATATTTTCTAATCTAACCTTTCAAATATCCCAATATTCTCTATAAGATTAAAGTCTAGTGAGTTTCCAAGACCGTCCGGAATTGTAACCACTTTGCCCTTAAAATAAAATAACCACCTTGGATACATGACATGGGGTTGAGACTTGTTAAAAAATCGGTCTGTCGACTGCTTGAACTTTATCCAGCTCTGTACCAAAATACTGTTTCAACATTAATTTATAGTTCTCATTATACATCATTCGGTCAACTGGCACACGTTTTTCAAGTCCTATGAAACGCAGTCCCAGATCGATTATGTGGGCTGCTGTAAGTTTTTCGTCTGTAAGTTGCACTAGAAAGTGTCTCATCTGAGAACAAATCTTTCCTTCAGTCTTCTTCAGTCCATTTGGAATACTTTTTAGCTCAGGCCAATATTTTCTTTATCATAGCAGGCGTCAGACGTTGTTTCTTCTACAGTCTTATTGCTTTTCTTCTATCTTGTAAGAGTCGTCTGCGAAGTGTGGGTTCATGGATGTTCACTCCTGTGTTTCATAAGTATAGCTGAAGATTATGGCTAGTTTTTCCGGGATTCAATTTACGTGAAACTTGCACCTCGAAGAATGATTTCCCTTTTTCTTTCTACTTTTATCCTTCAGGATAAAATATAGTTTGTTTAGTCTCCAGTCTAATTTCTTTTGGAATTGTACATCCGTAAGTACATTGTATATTGAACGTTGAAAGTATTGTATATTGAAAGACTATATTGAACGGCAATACTGGGAGTTTGTAGAGAATCGGCACACCGAACGAGCTTCTAGCGAGTACATCCGAAGTTGCTTATTTTTAGATCGTGCGATGGTGTTTCATATTCGAAAAGAAGGCCGTCGTTCGTATCGCTGTATAAACATGAAACGTGTTCTCTATTTCTGTCGTACTCACGTTTAATATATTACTTGCGCTGTTATTCTGTTTTGTTCACTCGCTCTCACTGTATCTCCACTCAAGTTATTTTGAAATGACGTTATAGCAACAATTAATAAATATATAAATGTATGTTGCTTGATATAGGTGTCCCAAATACATTAGATATTATTTTATCGCCATATTACAATAAATAATAAACCTTTATTGGCATGAATTCATAATACAATACAATAAAATAACTAATAACTTTGACAAGCCTAAAAAACCTTTCAAATAACTAAAAAACAAATATTAACAAAACAATCTAAAAAAAATCTTCAATATTTTTCCCTTTCCTTTTCTCTGGTAGTGACGGATACAATGATACTTCCGACAAAAGGAAAACAGGAAATTCGTTCGCACTAATGTTTACTGATTGTAAACAACTAATTTGTATTATTAATCATCCGCATTTTCAACAATGCTGTCAAGTTATGTCTGAATCACGCGCTAGTTTTAACTGTTTGACTGACTGTGTATGACTAATCTATTTCTATCTATTTCGTATTACTACGTTAATTCTAAGCGGCAAAATCAAAATGATAATTGTTTGACTTACGATATAGGCAACTCAATCTACTCGGATGCATTTATGGAATCCATTCATTGAAATATTGAAATATTTTACGGAGCGATTAACTCATGTAAATTGGAACTATAATTATCTAACCTAAATCGGAACTATAACTAACTAACCTAAACAGTAATCAAGCCTGTTTCTTGTATAATTTCTATATCTAAATAGCGGTCTGGTTCCTCTGTTACGATCACTTCATATTCTCTTCGTAATCCATCCAGTAGGTAATTTATTTCAGTCTCATTTTCTCCGGCTTCTATTTCATCATCAACATGTATCGCCAAGTGTAAGGAATTTCTTTCCGTTTTTAAATAAACAGTTGTTGGTATTTAAAGATATAAGACCATTATATTTCAAAAAATCGGTAAACGTAGAATTCCATGTTGATAGCTTCTTTTAAACAATATAGTTTCTAGAATACATACTTTGTTCTTTTCTTCATATCCTTTTGGAATTTTGCTTCACAAGTACGGATGAAAGATATCTTTTATCACACCTTCGAACTCATACAACAGAAAAGCCATTCGTGTGTACGGAATGTGGTATAAATCACAAACGAACTCAAAAAGTTTTGAGCGTGCGGAATGCGGTTTTAAAACTTCACATTAAGATTATCTTGTATGACAATTTCGAACATAATATAATAGAGAAGCCTTTCAAGTGTACGAAGTGTGGATTTACAACTTCGGATAAAGGATATCTTGTAGTACCCATTCGAACTCATACAGGAGAGAAGCCATTCGACTGTACGGAATGTGGTTTCACAAGTGCGGATAAAAGATATCTTGTAGCACACATTCGAACTCATACAAGAGAGAAGCCATTCGTGTGTACGGAATGTGGTTTAAGAATTGCACACAAAAAAGGTCTTATAAATCACAAACGAAGTTATTGAGTGTGCGGAATGTGGCTTTAAAACTGCACATAAAGATTACCTTTTATGATAATTTCGCACACATATACTGCTGTTTCCTGACGCTTGAAATACGTATATGCCCTACATGGCCTTTTAAAGCTAGGATTAATCTAATAATAATAATACATATTGTGATATAGGATTTACTTACATTTTTTATGGCATACAATAGCGCCATCTAACATTAAGAATTACATGTTAAATTACTACATTTAACACGAGAAAATTTTTTGCATGTACAGAATGTGGTTTTGAAACTGCAGAAGAATCAATCCTTGTAAGATACAAACGAATTCATAGCAGAGAGAAGCCTTTTGAGTCTTCAGAATGTGGTTTTAAAACGGCATTTAAAGGAAATCTTATAAAGCACAAACGAAAACATAGCGGAGACATGCTTTTCAAGTGTACGGAATGTCATTTCAAAACCGCACACAAAGCAAATGTTTTAAGCCACAACCTAACTCATAGCTCAGCGAAGCCTTTGGAGTGTACAGATTGCGGTTTTAAAACTGCACATAAACGAATTTTTCTAATTCACAAACGAACTCATTCAGAAGAGAAGCCTTTTCTAGTGTTCGGGATGTGATTTTTAAACTCGTTTTTTTGGGGAAATTTCCATTTTTTGTTTGGGAAAATTACATTGTTAACTTCAACAATCTATGTTGTATGGTTATGTCAATGTATATACATATGTATATAAATTTTGAAATACATTTATAAATAAATATGCACAAATAAACAATGAATTTCAAACTCAACACGTAATGAAATGTGTAAATAAATATTTTAACCCAAGTTGCTTAATTCGACCACCAGAGGGCCAAAAATTGCTTGAATCGTCAATTGGTCGTTATTGGTATTAGCAATAGATCAATAATTTTTTTCGTTGATAAAAATTTAAATCAATTAATTTGAATGTTTTGAGAAAAGTGAATTTTGTCTATGGAATTCTGCTATACTGTAAAGTCATATCTAAGGACTGCAACATCAATGCACCTTTAGTTTATCCAAGTTTTAAATCAAAGTAAAGACAAAAGATCAGATCAAGTAGTGTGATCTACTATGGTTGAAAGGGCAAGACCTTTGCTGTGTGAGTCACATAGTGACCTAGGGCTCTTGAGATTAGTGCGTCTCACATGGCTTTAGGTAAAATTCAATCATGGATTACGTGTGGCTCAAATGACCGCCAAAGTGATATGGAATCAAAATATGTCATATTGACTGCGAATATTTTTCAAAAATATTGAGGCTTGTATTGCAGCGTGAATTTGTGTTCTACTTACGTTGTGTTTTGTTGTCGACTGATAGATATTATTATGTATTGCCGTAACAATGAGTAATCGTGTTATTTTGAAAGCCACGTGCTTTTTTTGTTAGTTTGAAAAAAAGTAGGGAGACAGAGGCACATATACATACGCATGACTTTATATATATATATATATGTATGTATGCATGTATGTGTGTGTGTGTGTGTGTGTGTGTGTGTGTGTGTGTGTGTGTGTGTGTGTGTAACAATAGGTACAGTTAAAGAGAATTGCTGTAGCTCTGATCAATTCTGTATAGTAACATTTTCTCATTTCAAAAGCGCATGCGTTAAGGGGCGGGTCTATCTAGTATCTATGTTTAATGCGTAGAGACGATCTCTAACGAAACGAGCCGCTATAATGCTATATTTTCTAACAGAAACGTGAACATTGAAACTTGCTCCAAGAAGGAACTAAAAACAAAATAATATTTATATCCGAATTTATAAGAAAAATGAATTTGAAGCCTAAAAAAATTATATGTTATAAAGTAATAAAAGTTTTGTCCATATTAAAACTAATTTGTTTGAAAACTAATTTGTGGGGTTTAGGTGGGAATATATTGTGGCAGTGTTGTTATATATTTCAAAAACACTTATTACTTAATTTTTTTAAATTAAATTTAAGTAGTCCCAGAAAAATGGGAAAACATCTTTATTTCTATACATAGTCTCCTTTTATCTTGATACACTATCCCCAGCGATGTTCAATAGCTTCGATACCTTGCTTATAGTGAGAATCGTCGAACTACACTATTATGAAAATAATTTTCATAATAGTGTAGTTTAAAGTAATAAAAATTTTATAGTACAATTTTTCGGTAATTTTAATTTATAAGTTACAACCGGAAATGAATGTTTACGACCGGAAGTGACCTTTCCCTTGGCCGGTAATGATTTCTTACGACCGGAAGTGTAAATTTTTCTGATCCGGAAATGATTTTTTACGGTCCGAAGTGACTTTCTTCTGGACCGGAAATGAATTGTTACGGCCGGAAGTTCGGACAGGAAGTGACCATTTTTATGGACCGGAAATGACCATTTTTGTACATAAATCAACTTGCATTTATGTTATATATATCATACATCATATATAAATATTAAACATATGTTTTATATAGTACATATATATATATATATATATATATATACCTGTATACAATGTTACTAGTGTTTACATACCTTTAGCTATGTTAACAGCCCAAATATTAGAATTTAAAAAAATTAAAAAATATTCAATGACGTATTAAGTTCCCCATTTAAAAATTCAAATTTCGCGCTAAATCCTGTTAATTTTTTGTTCAAATTTCGCGCCAAATTCTCATAGCGGAAATGCTCTGTAATCCGCCATATTGCATTCTTATTTGACTGCTGTCAAATGCAAAAACTATTTATGTTCGACCCCACAAAAATATACACACCGCACCTACAATCGAATCCCCATGAGAATCCACACCCCCACGAACATTGTGTATGGGTGTGTATGTGTACCGCAGATAACTACTACGTTTTCAGGTCCGTTTCAACTTTCGCCGCTCTAAATTCTGTTAATTTTTTATTCAAATTTTGCACTCAAAAATCTGTGATAAATGTAGTAATTTTTCCCTCAAATTTTGAGAACCGGAAATGCCTTGTCGTCCGCCATCTTGGATTTTTATTTGAAATCTGTCAAACTCAAAAACTATTTATGGTAGACCCCTAAATGTAATAAGGAATACTTTGCAACTCATTCCTGTAAAATTTGCGCGATAGTCAAACGTTGCTACAGACAACGCAGCAAGCTCTGCTATTAGGCGTTGAAAGGATTGAATACCTCTACGTTGGCATATTGAGTAAATATACTTTCTTTTCTTGAAATTTTTATTGGCAGTCAAGTCCTTTGATGTTCATAATAATTTATTAATTCCTCTTTTAGACGTCATTAAATTATATTATAATATTTAATATTAAATTATAATGTTTAACAAGCATATCCTCAAAAATCCATAGCTTTTTGTAGTACGGACCCTGTATCCAAATGTTTCCTATACAGGGTTCGTAGTACACATCTTTATACTTAACCGTTACCCCTGAATCGTTATGTTGTTATCATTTCAAAATTATCTTTAATTATAGGATCTACTAGTTTGGAAATGTTTCGAACTCTTTTTTATTTGTGAGGTCTCAATAGAGGTATCTCATATTAGGTAACGAGGTACATTTATGAGGTACCATAAGTGATGCCTCATTATTATGAAATGTAAAAGTTACTCTTTTTACAAATATGAAGCGAATCATAATTTATGAGAAGTTGCACTTTTTTCTCCCATACAAAATTGTTGTGGACGTAAAGTACAAAAGAGTAACTCAATAATGACTCCTCATATTTGAAAAAAAGTAACTCTTTCATTTCATCATGAAGATGTCTCAAATAAACTATCTCGTATATGAGGAAGCCAGCACGAACATGACACCCGAAGGGCATACATCTCTTCTCCTTATGGTTGGGCGCTGCGACTAAGGCGTGCTATGTGCATCAAACGAGGTCGTTACTTTGCACACAAATATTATCATCAACGAGTTAACTCATCTCTTTTGAAAAAAAAGAGGAACTCCTTTAGAAGAGAAAAAGGGAAACTTCTCTTTTGAAAAAAGAGGAGACTCATCGCTTGAAAAAAAAAGAGGAATTCCTCTTTTGAAAAAAAAGAGCAACTCCTCATAAATAATGATTAGTTTCGTATTTGAACGAAAAGTAATTTCTTCATTTCATGACAGTGGGAGCTCAAATGAAGTACGGGAATCCATCACTAACACACACAATTGTTGATATTTTCATATTTTATTTGTGTTATTGAAATATTCGTTTAATGTCCTCTTAGAAAATATCTATTATAATTGCTAAGAAAACTTAAATGAATGATAAAAAAATATTTTGCTTATCTCTTAATTATTATTTACTTTTATACAATTGTGTAAAACTTAGTCGGTTTTTACATTTATTTTGTTTGTGGTTTTTTATTGAAAATTAAAATTATTTTCCAAGTCGAACGCAATAAATAATATATACATTATATAAAAAGATTGTATTTGATAAAACATGTTTTCAAGTATTTAGTCAGCAATGATAAATCATATTATTGATAAAAGTGCACGATAGTTACAATGGATTAGCTGTTTAGTTCACATAAATACGCTAAAAGTGTATGTAATTTATGATAAATTGAAATATATATATATATTTGATACACCGCGATAAGTTATTTATTAAGTTGAATTTCTGACGATACTGTGAAAGTTCATGAGTATTGAGAATTTATGTTCTACTATTCGGGTTGATGAATTCGTGCATAGGCGAGTTCAAAAGTCGAAGGCAGTCTGACGTTCAAAACACGCCATACTGCCATATTAGAAATTTCCCAACAGTGACTCAAGAGCGGCTGCGGCAAAGGGGATAGCGGTTTTAATCACGACTAAAATATTCCTGTTAGGCCGAAGAAGTTAGAGATTGTACTTCAATTGCTAATCATGGGTCGCTTGTTCCAGAGAAATATCTGCAGAGCCTACGATGGTGATCAGCATCGGTTACGGGACATAACCACCCTTTTCCTGGAGTTGAGGAAGGTGGAATGTCTCCGGGTGCGTAGTGGTAGAGGAGATTCACACTTAGAAGATTCACCTTTGGGGTCTTTAGTGACCCTGGTGAGTTTTTGTTCAACTAATACTTATGGTTTATAACCGTCACCCCCTCATTGAGTTCTGCCCATGCGAAAATCAAGCTAATAAAAATTACGCAGAAGACAAATTGACGATTCTGGGGATTCGAAAACTAGAACGTTTTTCGTTTTCTCTAAATTAAACTAGTCAAGTACTTTTATGATTTGAGTACGTTATTCGTAAGATTTCGAAGCGATCGGTTTCCCAAACACTCACGAAAGTTCCTGGCGTAGATAAATATGAGGATCGGAGGTTTTATGGGTTGGCTACCTTCTTAGACTGTCTTCTTAGAAATTACCCGAAAAGTGAGCAGGCCCAGTCAAGTACGTGGACTGGGGGATTTATGGGTAAGGGCAGGTACTCTGACCAAAAAGAATTTCGAAACATAAAATAAAAAAAAAACTTTTTGTTAACCGTCTAACATGTTGAGCTCTATAAGTGCGAAACCTTCCAGCTGAACAAATATCTAAAAACTACTCACACATGGATTTCTAAAGATGATTAGCAGCAATTTTATGTATAAAACGATAAGGCCTGACAGGAGTCAAGTTGGAGCGAGACATCGCTCTACAGGAGACGCAGGATTCTGAAGACATAAAATGCTATAACACTGAAGTTTTATAACAATGAAATATGTTATAACATCAAATAGCTTTTAGAAATATTTGATAGCTCCTCTTATCTACTGAATGAATATAAAATTCGGGATTATGATTTTATTATTTAATTACCTTCCATAATCTGTTTATTTGGATAATTGTAATTGTCTTATTAGCAACTCTGTCAGATTTTACTACTTTACTCATTATTCGTTGTCCTGATGTTTTATTTTTATCTTCTCCTTTTTTTTTTGTACAATTCATCGGTTGTTGTTGATTCCCCTCCAACTGAATGAGTCTGCTGTGCCGAACAAAGCAGAGCTCTGTAAGACCGTTTCAGTCGTGTTTAGACGATGTGCTATCGAGATCGGCTATACTCAGCATTATTATAGCGTTGTGGAAAAGAAGAAGATGACGACGAGGCAATAAACAACAAGCGCTCTCTAGCGTCGAGAGGGTGGACTTTTTTGACATAGGAGAAATGGTTTTTATTAAAAACAAGAGATGCGTGACGCATATCTCGCTATCTGCTAGGCTTCTTTGTCTCTTTTACGAAGCTTTCTTTTATCGTTTTGTAGTTGTTATGAAAAACCAGAAGTTTTGGATTAAAGGCACAGAAACGACTGCATTATGATTAGATACACAAAATATTACTGATTTCTTCTTATTTTATGATTTTCTTTTTCCGGGGAATTATTCTTAGTGAGGTTGTCGAGAAAACTGGTGTAACGTTTAAGTCGTGCTAAGTAATTTTAACGAAAGTGTTTTATTATACTTTCAGTAATAAAACCCATTCTACCTAGTCTATATATATTTATTAGCTTAATTGTCAAACATATTATGAAAGATTACAAACTAAGAAACTCTTAACTCCATGTACATGGCGTGTTCGTAAACCATACTATTCTTTTCGCATCAGATTTAATTTACAGAACCTACTAAACAAGTAAACATATAACGGGGGTTTTCATCATTTTTGAAAATTTTTGCTATTAAATATTTAGAGATTTACAAATTTGCTTTACATATCGAAAAGGAGAATATCTAGAAAGACATTTTTTGAGGGAGGACGTAAATTTCCAAAAGGAGGACAGTTGGTCTCCTTATGACCCCAACGTTTTTGAAATTCAAACGTGCCAACAACGCGTTCTAAATTACATCTGACAGGAGTTTTGTACTCACATTCAGAAAAATGAAATGGTTTTTCAACACGTTGTGAGCATTTATGAGTAATTAAACTACTTTTAGCAGGTCTTATACTTGCATACGGAACAATAAAACTATTTGTCATCAGCATGTTGGAATTTTTGAATTACTAAATTCCTTTCGTAGTAGTCTTGGAGTCACATCCAGCACAATGAAACAGTTTGCTCCCGGTATTTAAGAGTTTATGGATTACCAAACTAACTTTTTGGTAGTCTTATAGCCATATGTAAAACAGGGAAACGATTTATCACCAGTATGAACGCGATTATGCGTCTTTAAATTACCTCAATAAGCAGTCTTGTACTCGCAGAATGTACTGTTCAGAGTACTAAACTACTCTGAACAGATGTCCTAAACTCGCATTCTGAACAATGCTATAGTTTACCACACTATGTAAGTATTTATGTTTTATCAAATTAGCGAGTCGCGATGTTTTATACTCGCACGAGGAACAGTGCAATTGTTTATCTTCTGCAGCTTGATATTTATTAAGGTGACCAACCGTCGTCCTTTTGGAAGTTCGGTTCTCCCTCAAAAATTGTCCTTCTAGATGTCCTCCATTTGGATATGTAAAAGCTAATTTGTAAATCTCTAAACATTTAATAGCAAATTTTTAAAAATGATAGAAAACCCCCGTTATATGTTCAATTGTTTAGTAGGTTCTGTAAGCTGAATGTTGCGTTTGAATTAATAACCCTTTCCTGAACTCTTCTAAGCTATATCAAATATGGTTTACGAACAGGCCTGTGCATGTAACTCTGTAAGGGTCGACTTTCTAGACTCATGCAACTCCCCCTATTCTTACACAACTGTGGTTCATCCCTGCCTTGCTAATTCATACACTTCTCGATCACACCTCGTAATGCCAGAGTATATGATAGCAGATATAACCAGGAAAAAATGATTGCGCGATATAGATGTGGGAGTGAAGAAAGGGAGCAACTAGTATTGGATGGATGAGAGTGAGAGGATGAGTAAGACAGGTGGAAGAACTGAGGAAAGGTGGGAACATTGAGTATACGCATGTATGGGAATCAATTGGGTGAAGAAGGAAGGTGTTTGGCGGGTAATGCAAGAATATACCTGGGAGGCGGAATAAAAAATATAGGAATAATGGAAAGAATTATTAAAGGGAGAAGGAAGAGGGAAGGGTATTAAAGAGAGAAGAGAAAGGGATCTGCTTTGGTCATGGGAAATCCCCAATCACACACAGTTCCCAGTGTTTCTGCTATCAATTCTTCTTCGACTTTAGATAAAACAATAAGTTGGATGTCCAGGATAACTTACACAACACAAAATGTCGCGCATACTTCCAAATTTGTAGCTAAATTATTGAATATTGAACAAAAACAGTGATCCACATACAGTTGGGCTCAACGTTCTAGTAATGGTATCTAATCAAAAGATCGATGATCTTGTTTTTTAACAACCATTTACTCCATATTTCAGCCGTTGGGCTATATATAATATGTTTTCATCCACAGTATCAAGCCAATAATGGACTAACCCGATAACTTTTTCTGAAACAAGAGATTGACCCGTTCGCGCGCTATGTCTGAAGTTTTGCTTATTCTTTCGAGCATATCAGCTCTATGCACTTTAGTATTTGCATTTTGTTCCTTATGCTCATTCCACTGTTTCCTTTAAGTACGCCGTAGACAGAGGCTTCTTGCTTTCTTCAGTGCAATTTCCGCTCTGCCTTTTATATGATTCTGGAAAGAGCAGAGCGTTTCTTTTTCCAAAAAAAGACGACGCTCGTTTTCTTGTGTTGGGTTAATTTTCAGCTTCCACTTCTTGCAGTATTTTAGGACTCTTGTAAGCTCTATTTCTAGTCTGCTACGTATGCGGTTGCTCCCCTAGCAAAGACCGCAATGTCATCGGCAAATTGGAATAAATCTTGCAATCTCTGTTTTCCTTTTCTTGTTGGAATGTCGTATGTGAAGAGGTTATAAAGGATCGCCCTTAATGGGGAGCCTTGCGGTAAGTCTTCTTTAGCAGCCTCCCATTTTGAAAGTTTTCCATCCATTTTAAATTGAATGTTCGCTCTGTTAGAAACGTGTGATGGCCACTATGTCAATGTCTGCCACTAACTGTTTGATTTTATGTGCCAATGCTGCTTCCCATACACGATCGTATACCTTTTCAATATCTAAAAAGGCACACATTGCAGATTTCTGGATCCTATTTTCTAACCAGGCGTTTTGTATATAGGCTTCTACTAACGCAGCCTGATTAATTGTAGCTAATTTTGGTCTGAATACAAACTGGTTCGGATGTTGTTTTCTTCCGCCCATTCTTGAAGTTTGTCCTTTATTAGCGCTTCCAGCAACTTGGACAGATCATCCAATAACGATATTGGACGTCTGTTGTTTAGGACTGTTGTATCCTTCTCAACTTTTGGTATTGTAATTATATGAGCTTGCTTCTATCTGGTTGGAAAGTGATGAAGATTTATTACCGCGTTGAAGATATTTGTCAGGAAAAGGATGACTTGAGCAGACAGTAATTTAATTGCCCTGTTAGGAATATTATCTTCGGCAGGAGCCTTGTTTGGACTGATAGTTTTTACTTTATTTGAAATCTCTTCCGGCTGGAACCAATTTTTATGATTTGGTTTAATGTTTTACTAATGTTGGGATGCATTTATCTATTTTGCCTTCTAATTGTGCATTTGCCTTTTACTCCTTATCGAATTGTAAGATGCGCCTTAATCATTGCTCTTGCCTTAGTTTGTGGATCAGTGTTTTTCTTCCACCCTTAGTTTTTAATGGCGCATTTGGTTCCCTTCTTCGCCCCACTATTTTGCCTCCTCTATTTGCTTTTACCAGCTTGCTTCCTTTTTTTTCCCTCCAACATTTTCCGAGTTTCTCTTTGGAGCTTGCGTATGCTCTTTTATCACTTGCATTGTAAGTATGTGCCTATTTCCTTTTTGTCTGCCAACATTCTTTTAGTTTGGCTTTTTCCTGACTTTTAAGCTGCCATCTGTTTATTTAGTTGGTTGTAATTCGACTAGTAGCTACTGACTTACTGGATTTTGCATGTCACCTCCTGTACTGCTTCCTCTAAATCTTCTTTGGAATAGATCTGTTTTCAGGCTTGTACTCATTTATGTAGTATGCAAATTTTGACCAGCTGATTTTGTGTTTTGTTTCTCTTGCGTACTTTTTCCCTTAGCTGCTAGTTCTACCAGAACCGGATGATCATCTGAATTCAATGCAATGACCGCTCTTAGTTTGCTTATTTGTTTTAATTTGTGTGTGATTAAGAAGTCTCAGGATTACGTAAACATTTTATTCTAATAAAAGTTCTATCGCCCCAAGGAAAATTTCATGATGAACCAATATCCGGAACATTTCAATCTTGTTAAGTCATTTCAATATTGTTTCTGGTACGAGAATATGTTGTATTAGAAGTCACCACATTCCTACAAATATTAACTCTACAACAGGAATTTCATCTACGCCACTAATCTGCTTTATGCGAGGATGGTTTGGCATGAATCTAGCCTTTGATACATGGCGTTACGTCACAACGAACGCCATATTGGTTTTGAGATATGCCACCAATACATGACGTCTGTCAAAATTTGAAGCAAAAAGAGCAATTAGTTTGGTTTTTACAGCTGCTGCAAGCAAGTAAATTTTGTGTTTTGTGAAAATTGGAAAAGTCGAATATCGTTCAGTGATTAAGTTCCTTCAAATGATAGGAAAAAACGAAATCAAAGCCGAACAGGGCGCTGTTTATGGCGAGTCTGCACCGTTGCTAGCAACAATGAATTTTGGAAAGCTGAATTTGTGCGTGGTCGTACGAGTGATTCTGATGTTGACCACCATGGGCTCTCAAATATAGTCACTACGCCAGATCGTCAACAAAATCCATGATATAATTATGGCAAACCGTCGAATCAAAATCCCCGAGCTAGCAGAGACTGCAAACATATGAACTGAGAGTGTACACACCGTCATACACAAATATTTGCATATGAAAAAGCTATCCGCGCGATGGGTGTCGCATTTAGTCACTATCGACCAAAAGCGCACGGATTCGGAGAAGCTTTTGCCGTAGATAAAACGTGATCCGAAGAATTTTTTTCCTTGGTACGTCTCCGTTGATGAAACGTGGGCCCCTTACTATACGCCGGAGATGAAGAAATGGTCAAGACAGTGGAGAAAACTCGATGAAGGCCAACCGAAGAAGGCAAAGACAATCTGATCGGCCGCTAAGGTGATGGCGACTGTTTTTTGGGATCAAAAAGGCATTATTCTTATTGATTAGTTGGTAAAGGTTAAAACCATAACTGGCGATTATTACACAGCATTATTGGACCGTTTCGATGTGTAATTGAAGAAAAATCGCTGATTTGGCTCGCAAAAAAGTTCTCTTCCATCATGACAACGCACCCGCTTACTGAGTGGCCCTCGTACAGGCAAAATTGAACCAATTAGGCTACGAATTGATCGACCATCCACCATATTCACCAGATTTCGCTCCTTGCGACTTCTTCCTGTTCCCTAACCTACAAAAATGGCTCGGAGGGCGATGTTTTGCAACATACAATGAAGTGATGACCGAAACTTCCCATTACATATTTTGAAGAGCTCGAGCAAAATTACTTTTCAGAAGGGATGAAGATGTTGAACAATCGTCTTGAAAAGTATATTGCCTTAAAAGACGACTATGTTGAAAAATAAATAGAAAAACTGAAATTATGTATTTTCTTCCTAGATTTCCGTCAAACTACCCTCGTAGTTAAAACAACTTTTACTATTAAATATCAGTTATTTCATCAACTATATGTGTACCGTTAATTAATTCAATGGCCTATTGTGCGTAAAAATTGAACAATTTTCGTTGGGAAAAACTTTTTGGCACTTTCTGTTTTATAATAGAACAGCGACAGATGGAGAGAAAACGAGGAACGCGATATGCTTATTTCTCTCAGTAATTTTCTGCCTTCAACCAATAGATGGGACTTACTTAGGTTACGTATAACTATATGCGAGTGAGTGAATCAGCAAGCAAGAATAAGATGGAGAGGGCTAGAAATAACATATAGAACGAGATAGAGAAAAGGGAATATATATATGTATATATATATATATACGTATATATTTTTAGTCCCGTTTTGAACTTTGTTTCTACGGCCTGTAGTACACGGTGCGATGATGCCACACGGGAGGAAATTAATGGGGAAAATCGCTTTGAGCGAAAATTTTAAAGTTTGTCGAACCATGCTTCACTTTTTGCGCGCGCTTTTACTCCACCAAATTCAATGCGTGTGTGTGCATGGGTGTGTATGTTTTATCCCGTTTGCTTTTATGTTGATTGTGTATTTGTATCTGTCTTTTCTGAACAGAAATAGAATATTTTGATGCAAAGATTTCTCTTTTGTGTATATATGTATATAAATTGCGTATATATAAATTAATTATTTATTCTAAAAATATTTGTTCGCAACAACTCCTTTTAGGTCCATACGTAATTAATATTTGCCTTTATGGATAGGATCTATATATTATCCAAATAACTTATTGTTAAAAATATTAGTAATATCAATGTAGTATTTAAATCTCGTAATATTCAAAAAGAACTAACAGACACCTTTATTTTTGAAAATTAAAGTAATATGCCCTTCTGAAATATTTTTCTGCATACGCCACTGAACAAAATTGTTACAATAAGCTTTGCCAATATCAATTAACACCCGGAACGCAATAATGACTCGGATGTCTTAACATTGCCGAAAGTTCCCAGATCCTAACATTATAAAATTGAATATTGGTCTCCATTCAACGCAACGTGAGTCAAGCATGTGTACGAGTAGGATTACAAAAATATGAATTACTACCACTTCCTTTTGGCCTCTCATGGACAATTTTATTAAGCTACTGCACAGTGATGCATCTGGGACTGAAGGCAAGAGAAAACTTGAAGAGCGGCTTGGTATTTCTCGAGAATGGGGAATGGCGGGTGGGGGAGGGGGGTGCACAATTGTTTTATTATTCTTTCAAATAAAGAACATAATGAGCGGGAGGGGTCAGTAGCCAAGTCAAACTGTTCCACTGTTGTTCCTATTTTATTCATCTGTACTTGTTGAACTACTTGATCAATTTCAACTACCTTCAATTTCCAATTTAATGTATGTACTAGCTTTTAGATTCCAATATCAGATCGCAAGGAAAAGCAGCGAATTATCGATGCCAGATTTTTTTCTGTAAAATATCATATAAAGTATTTCACTTGTTAAAAATGTACTCATTTTTGAGGTTTATCTCAACATCTGAACCCGGAACATGCAATTGGAACTGAACTTCTGAGAGAAGGCACTAATGTAACGCAACAGGTTCATACGTCTAGTTATCTCTTAAATATGTAATTTAATATATTTATTTTGGAAATATATTTTTTTAAATCATGTTATTATTTAATTAATAGCTGTAAATCCTAGAGCTGTTTTTTTTTTATTATTATATTCAGGTTTAGTATAATCAAGTATCAAAGAAAATTAATTATTTTCAAAATTATTATTCTCGTAATATGTCATGAAAATAATTATGTTTGTTTTCGCCCTTTTACCATCTCATCCCCTACTTTTACTCCTACTCTTTATATCCCTATCACCACTTATTCATTACGGTGTGTCTCGTATATTTCGGTCTACCTACGAGGGAACTTTAATATATTTATTTTCATGCTGTTCTTTTGAAATAATGAATATTAAAGTTTGGATACTTTTATTTATGCTAAATTTTTTACTTATTAGAAAGTTACCAATAAATTCATCAATAAAAGTTTCTCGCTTATAAATTCTTAGTTTTTCATGGAATATTGGGTCATATTAGTTTTTTTCTAATAGTACATGCTTAATACCAGACAATAAAATTATAATTTTGATTTTTTTAATGTTTGCGAACAATAAATAAATATTTATGATAAGCCTAAGTAATAAACAGTCTAAAACTTACAGGATATGCTAATTGGCTGTCATCATCTTTCTATATATAGAGCTATTAGCTGTCATCAATGTTTTGAAAAAAAAATCCCTAGATAACTCCCAGCACTAAATATATGCATACATATGAAATATTTTTACTATAAATCATAATGATGTAACAATATACATTGATTACAATGCCCAATCGACAATTTTTCGAAAAAATTGTAGTAATATATTTTCTAAGAAATCACAGCAGAAT
>WYDF02186450.1:0-10397 GCA_009867245.2 Adranes taylori | reverse complement strand
AAAGTCCCATCACATCACAAGTACCGTTTCTACTTAAATATAATGTTCAAATCCCATACTTGGCAAGAAATTCTATAAACGTGTAGAATATGGAATTTTTGGCGCGTCATGTTTAGACGCCTATAAATTTTTTTTTGGAAAAAGTCCCGTCAATTTTGTGTTCCAAAAATTGTTGATTGGGTGTAGGTAGCTCTATCTATAGAAAGGATAATGACAATTAATTAGCAAGTCTTGTAAGTTTTAGACTGTTAATTACTTAAGCTTGATATAAATATTTATTTCGTCGCAACAATTTTGAAAAAATCTAAATTATATTATTGTGTGGTGATAATCTATAAAGCATGTACTATTAATTTGACCCAATATTTCACGAAGAACTACAAATTTATAAGCGAGAAAAATTTATTGATGTATTTGTTGCGGAATTTATATTTATTATTAATATTTGTTTATGAATTTATTAAACTCTCAATACGTAAAGTATTTCTTTGTATTCAAAACACTTCTATGGTTTATCGTCAGTATGAGTAAGCTTGTGTCTATTTAAATTCGATTTATATTTAAACGTAGACTCGCAATCTAAACATTGCTATGGTTTTTTGCCAATATGAATAAGCTTGTGGCTACTTAAATTAGATTTATGTTTGAAAGTAGGCTCGCATTCTAAACATTTGTATCTAAACATTGCTGTCGTATTAAAGAGTGTGGATTACCGGGATCCATCAAAATTTGGAATTTATCAATATTACCATAGTATTTTCACCATGTGTCTACTAACGAATTAAATACTCCACTAATAAATATTCATATAAACGCAAATTGGAACAACAATAAATTTTGAGCGTCAAAAGAAGTTTCAGACAAACGTACTTGGTGGTTGTTGTCAATTTCTTCACGAGGACATTCCGGCGTTTATATCTGTCCTAGAAATTTGTATAGATAAATATAGAACATAAAAATTCTCGGAAAATTTTGTACTGTCCTTATATCTTTTAATAATGTTAAAATGTGTATTAGCGTAGACTGTAGAGCGCTCTTCTAAATGCGAACAAATGAATTCGCATGGAGCATGCGCCATTATGTATTGCCGTTATCCCACTTCTGATCTGCCAATGTGTATGTTGGCGTATGTGTGTACGTATTTTAACTATAAGAGTAATACTCCCTTTGTGTGCTGACTGCTTTAGTAACTTATTTAATCAGCGGTTCATAAAAGTTTTCTTCGTTAATCTAAATAACATTTTGAGCTTTCCATTAATGTATCATCATTTAAGTTTACCACATATTTCGTTATTTGTTTATAAATAAAATAAAAATGCATTTTGTAAGGAATAAAAATGAGTTATGTCAGGGGCTCAACAATCTTTTCAGAGTACTAAAAGCTAAAACATTTAGATTTTGTTTCCTTATAAATTTGCGCTCACTGAGTTGTGGGACGTTTTGTTTATATCGGAAAGGTTCCTTTGGTTTAAGTACTAGTTACATTTGCTACCTTCTTTGGCATTTAAGCCAACAGTAAATACAGTTTGAATATAGAAACGCTTTGGTTTCAGTTTGTAGAAATTATTTCATAATGGGTTTGTTTACGTTTAGTTACGATAACAATAAGGATGTCACTTACTTGGGGAAGAAGTACGTTTGTACATACAATGCTTGATTACTAATGATATGCTTTGCTATGGCAGTCTAATAAGTTTAATTTTATTATTTTAACTGCGGTTCTAGCGTGCAATAGGCTTATTATTATTGTGATCGTCATTTGTGTGGAACGAATGACTAGTATAGAGTAGCGTATCATTCATATATTCTCGAGACCACTTAAGTGTAAGTTGTATGCTACAGAGGGCGCCGAATTCGTCCTAGATGTCACTACTTTATATAGCCATTTATTTTTAGGGTTGTATATGGTTAATTAAGGGTGTTATTAAACAATTGTGATTGTAGGATTAATCCTCAGGATGTTAATAATTTATAGAGTTCTCGTGGCAGTAGACGTAGTACGGTAATTAACTGCATGTGGAGCTTGAAATAACGGACTGAAATTTGAGAAACTATTCCGCGAGCGGTCGCTGGAGACAGGTTATAAACTTCTTTTCTTCTTCGGGTTTAATTTTTTGACACTGATCAAATATTACTAATTTGATAAGTTTAATCATATATTCTGTATAATCAAATATAAATTATACTATGAAAACACGTACTGTACTTGATATTTGCTTAGCATTAATAGTTACTGTATTTTTTGTAAGTTTTAATAGCAATTAGTTTCAATTAATGTATTTTTTTTTATTGTTTCAGGTATGTAGAAACCTTATGAAATAGATATGTTTGGCAACAATGCCATGTAAGTAGAATAAGCACTTTGTAATTAGTAACTAATTAGTATACACAATTTTTATTCAGTATTTCCACATTTGTAAATGATTTCTTATATCTTATCAGTTTTCGAGGGATTCATTGGAAAAGAAGTTTTGTGGTTCCAGAGTATAAAAACACATTGATTTTATACAACTGAAATAATTTAGAACCAGTTTTAAATATGGAGGTAAAGGAATAATCATTTAATAAAGTATGGTCCATCTTTAGTACAACTATGTGCTCAAAACCACTTTACTATTCTCCCATAGTTACTGCTTTGCAACTATTGCATTAATCTTCCATTGAAGAAGAAGTTCTATCGATATTTTTGTCGAAGGATAATAAGTAGAGCTCGTTTTCCTTTTCCTTGTACTTTTTTATTTGTATTCTTAGCAAAAGTGGACGATTATTGTTTGTAAGAGCAATACTTCCTACTTAAGAAGAGGTTCTTTCTTGCAACTTTCCAACGTTCTTGTCTTTTTTCTCCAGATGGAAATATTCGAATATATATATATATTATTGGCAGCTGCTGCTTGTCAAAGTAAACGTGCTCGCGAATTTGCAAAGTTAGGTGTAATTGACATGTAGTATTTTGTACCGCTATTTGTTTTATGTCTTTATGTATATAAAAACATTCAGATATGTATGTTGAATAGACATGTGTATGCAAAAAAGTTTCTGTAAACTATTCTCAATAAAAATATTACTGAAACGCTTGTGGAAGATTGATCAGGAATGGAAAACTACTTACTCGAATTCTAAACATTTGTATGGTTTTTCGGCAGTATGAATAAGCTTCTAGATATTTATATGCGAGTTCCGTCTAAAACTAGAATCGCATTCTAAACATTTGTATAGATTTTTGCCAGTATGAATAAATTTGTGTCTATTTAAACTTTCGTTCTGGCTGAAACAAGAATCGCATTCTACACATTTATATTGTTTTTTGCCAGTGTTTTGTCTCGCATTAATCGGTGGTATTTCAAAATGAGTAGATTCATGATACATCTTATATATTCATAACAGTGTTTGATAACTCGAATATATAATTTTCGTCAGTTTGAATAAGCTTGTGGCTACTTAAATCAGATATATATTTGAAAGTAGCCTCGCATTCTAAACATTGGTATGGGTTTTTGCCAGTATGAATTAGTTTGTGTCTACTTAAATTACATTTATGTTTGAAAGTAGTCTCGCATTCTAAACATTTCTATGGTTTTACGTCAGTATGAATAAGCTTGTAGATATTTAAATCCGAGTTCTGTCTAAAACTACAGTCGCATTCTATACACTTCGCATTTCGTCGCATTTCGTTTTTTGCTAGCATGAATAATCTTGAGTCTTATTTAAACTCGTTCTGGCTGAAACAAGAATCGCATTCCTCACACATGTATGGATGGTAATCTTTTGTCTTTCATTAATCGGTAGTGTTTCAAAATGAACAGATTCATGATAGATCTTATATATTCATAACAGTGTTTCATAACTCGAATATATAATTTTCGTCCGTATGAATAAGCTTGTAGATATTTAAATGCGAATTCTGCCTCGAACTAGAATCGCATTTTAAACATTTGTAGTTTTTTGTCAGTTTGAGTATGCTTGTCACTGTTTAAACTTTCGTTCTGGCTGAAACGAAAATCGCATTCTACACATTTGTATGGTTTTTTGCCAATTTTTTGTAACAGGTTCATGATATGTCTTATATGTTCAGAACAGTGTTTGATAACCCTATAATTGTTAATATATAGAAAATCGTAAAAATCTATATTGTATTCCAATGACGCATATTCTATATTTTGATATTTTGTTTTCATTTGTAAAATTTCATTAAGTGTCGTGCAAAATTATTGAAACTGAAACAGTTGGATACATATTAATCCTAAGTTGGAAAAATCTCAATATGAGCAAATAATGTGTTTAAAAATGCATACATTATATAAAATAACAAAGTGCCAACAGAAATTAAATTGTATCTCGTGAATACAGACAATACACATATATTTTAATCAGATGTTCGAAAAATAGGTGTAAACATTAAAATCATATGCTTCCAATGTCAGGGAAACAATAATTATTACAGAAAATTATGATTATTATTATAATTGGCAAGCGTGCTATGAACAATAAAAACACAATCATAACAATATACATACATGAATAATTTTAGTTGAATAGGTTAAGCTCATTTTTTTAAGTGCTCGTAGTAAAAATAGTAAAATCAATTCATTAAAATCATGTTTATTTATGCATAAAATATGTTATTCATTGAACGTAATAAATCTTAAAAAATACATGCAAATACACACCAGTGTACGCGTATTTGTAATCTACAGCCATTGGCCAGAATAATTATAATATTATCGGTTTAAAGATACTGTTTTGGAGATAGCGATTAAAAACTTATTTTTAATTGAATATCTTTTATGTTCTCTGTGTTCTTATGAAGGAGAATAATATCCTATAACTCGTTTTGTTAAATAATCTTAGTAGAGTACAAAATTTGAACATACAAGAAACATACAACAATTAAAAAAACATACAACTACACATGCCGTGCCAACCACGAGGGAAAAATCACGGAACCATTCGCAGTCAAGTCAGGACTTCGTCAGGGGTTCGATGTATTCTGTGACCAAAAATCTTTCTATTGGTTCTGGATGACGTGATGAAGAAAGTCACGGATATAAAAAAGAGGGTCATACAGTGGAAACTGACTGAACATTGGAGGATCGAGATTTTCCACATGATATTTGCCTACCCCCTTAATATAGTAAGGAAACTCCAAGGCCTCGAGTGCGAAGCCAAGATGGTGGGTCTGAAAATAAACTTCTCCAAGACAAAGATTATGAAGATAAACACAAAAGATGTAATGACATTGAGAGTGAATAATGCGGACATCGAAAATGTAGAAGAGTTCAAATACCTTGGGAGCATATTGACCCATGAGGCTGGTGAAAGGGGAAACCAGTATCAATCAATGTTGAGAAAAATAATATCCATCCTGACAATAATAAGAAGTGAGGTTTCCATGATTATTGTGTAACTATTATTCCTGTGCTCCCATTACGAGTTTCTAGTAGTAGGTTGTAAATAGAATTACCTAGTCTTAGTCTTCACCTTACTTATATAAAAAGTTCTCATACATATGATTTTCGGAATCGATTATAAACCCTTTTAATAACAGATTATTTTAGCTTGTCGATAACTAAGGCAATGCAATCTCAAGATCATATTAAGCGATTACGACAATACGCCATCCTCAGAGCCCTTCGGAATATTTACTGGCCATTTGATACCAGGGAGCCGAAACCTAAAATTCACATAAAATACAGGTAATTCTATTTACAACCTACTACTGGAAACTCGCAACGGGAGCACAGGAATAATAGCCTCTGTTTTTAACAGTAGGAATTTTTTTTACTGCCTGTTACAATTGGAAAAGTTGAAGTCCGCAGTTTCTTTATTGGTTTCCATTGCATCAAATAGAACAATAGATATGTTTCGTATTTTATATGGCATCTTAAAAGGGAATAATACCTATTATGCGTTTTAAATGAGATACTGCGTAAATTAGGAACCAAAGGACCAGACGACTATAAAATCGAAATGTAGTTTGATGATTATGAGAATACTTTATTTATAACGTTTGAATAATTTACGATTCATGTGAAACTGCCACTTATGATTACCGGAAATGGCTTAAAAACTTTAGAGTTACAATTCATATCGAGTAACCTAACCCTCTTTCATCAACTTTCATATAAATCATACTTTTCTAAAATTGTTACAAAAATGTGATATGGTAAAAAATAATTAAAAAATAGTCGAGTCCGGATTTAAGGAATCTCTGTCATTGAATCAATTATGATATTCGTAGAAAATATCAAAATTCTATTAAGACCATTGTACGTTTACACAAAGTGTACAATGTATTTTGTTTTTATTTTGTAAAATTTCGCATTATGAACATTTCACACATTCACTCTTCTTAAAATGTAATCAAATAATCTTTGTTTCAAGCGTATGCACATTCTAGACTTTCATCCTAATAAAATTCTGTAAACATAAACAGGTCTTTAGTATATCTCCGCAAAGGATAAATTCACCGTTAAAAATTAGTTCCGCTATGGTACTGTAATATATTAATTTATTTATTGCATACTTAGTCCCGATTATAATACAATTCAAGTTTAAAACCCGGTTCCGAGACTTTCTACATAATACAAAAATACTTTTATCAAATGAACTGAAACTATAGTGACAATGAAATATATAAAAGGTTTATAACGAAGAAGAATAATGCTTCTTTGAGTATGTGATGAATTAATTAGAACATGGATTGATTCAGTTGTGTTACAACGATATGATGTAAGATATTAGTTTATAGCTAGTTGGCCAAAGCCTGTAAATCTATAATACATATTAACAATGATCGTAACAATAAACATGACCTACGTTAATAGAGTACAATTAATTATTATTTAATTTGTATATATTATGCTATATTTATCAAATAATTTAATGGCATGTGTCATTAATAATACTTAGTGACTTGTCCACGAATTATTAAGTAATCATATACATATATGTATGTGTCTGCATATATATATATATATATATATATATATATTTATAAATTATTATTATTATTACATATATATGCCTTTTTATATTGTTAATTTTGTTAAATATTGAAATAATCGTTTTAATGTCGTCGTACTTATCGTAGGTTATAAACACTCTTTTCCTATACATTGATGTGCATTACATTTATTTCTTGGTGCTTAGTTGTTTTGTTTGTTGTTATATACTATCTGGTTTTTATTTTTACAGAATAAATATAAAAGTAACACGTTTCCAGTAACATATTTATTTATTTAACACAGTAAGCAAACATTTGGAAATCTGATTTAAAAAAAAAAACTCTGGGTGCACTATGTCTTGACGTGGATCAACAATTTCGACTTCTCTAACACGAGAAGAGCAAGAAACAAAAACGTAGAAAAGACTTTAAAATGTTCTGCGTTGCTTTTATGCTCTTTAAATAAATTTTTCACATCTCAATAATGTAATGGATAATTCATGGAGGGAGGTAGGCTTTGGATGCGACATGTTTAGTATCAGAAGAAGCAAGCAATTTTATGCCTGAAATGCTTTAATTTTTATTGGTGTTGGTTCACCTTGGAACATCCCAAATAGTTAACTGTTGTTTAGTATCCGGCTCGTATGAATTAGAATAGAACGAAATTTTTGTTTTGTCCATTTCTTTTCATTAATAGACAGGTCTATTTGGGCTTCCAGTGATGAATCAAAGGGGGTGCCCGGGGAACCCCCACCCCGGTTATAAAATTCCCCCCTCTATTTAATGAAAATAAAGTGTTCCAAAACTCCATTTATTAACAACCTGCATTTTGGGTGCGCCCAGCTACGAGGCCCAGAAACTGTATGCATTTTTATGCTAAAATATAGATAAATCTATACTTTAATAACGAGCAAATAACGATTACCTAGCGCGAAATGAGCGTGTATTTTTTATGCCAAAGTATGATAAAAGAGCTATGCGAAATAGTATGCTAAAATTGGAATATGCTAATCATTTGTGGTAACTTGTGTGCATTTTTTATGCTAAAGTGTAGATTAATTTATACTTAAAAAATGCGCACATTGTAATTGTTATTTGCTCTTTTAGTATAATTTAGCATAAAACCTGCGTACAAGATAATCGTTATTTGCTTCAGAAACTAAATAAACAACATTATATAGGTTTAATTAAATGAAAAGATAAAATAAGGATTTACCTAGTGCGCATTTTTTATGCTAAAGTATAGATTAATCTATACTTTAATAACGAGTAAATAACGATGACCTTGTGTCCGTTTTTATGCTAATAAAAGAACTATGCTAAAAAATTATAGATTAAACTATACCTTAGCATAAAAATCCGCACAAGGCAGGTAGTTTGTGTATACTTTTGCATATTTTTTGTGCTAAAGCATAGATTAATTTATACTTTAGCATAAAAAATGCGCACAAGGCAATCGTTATTTGTTAATTTAGCATACGTTAGTATAAAAATGCGCACAAGGTAATCGTTATTCCCCCTTTTAGATTAAAGATTATTCCATACTTTAGATTAATCTATTAGATCTATTTTAGCATTAAAAATGCTCACAAGGTAATCATTATTTACTTCAGAAACCTCAAAAACTAAATAAGCAGGATTATATCAATATAATTAAATGAAAAAAGCAAATAAATACCGATTTCCTTGAGCGCATTTTTTATGCTAAAGCATAGATTAATTTATACTTTAGCATAAAAAATGCGCACAAGGTAATCGTTATTTGCTAATTTAACATACGTTAGTATAAAAATGCGCACAAGGTAATCGTTATTTATTTGCTTTTAGATTAAAGATTAATCCATACTTTAGATTAATCCATTAGATCTAGATTAATCTAAGTATAGATTAATCTATATTTTAGCATAAAAAATGCTCATAAGGTAATCATTATTTACTTCAGGATCCTCAGAAACTAAATAAGCAGGATTTTATCAATATAATTAAATGAAAAAAGCAAATAAATACCGATTACCTTGTGCGCATTTTTATGCTAAAGCATAGATTAATATATACTTTAGCATATAAATTGCGCACAAGGTTATCGTTATTTGCCCTTTTAGTTAGCATACTTTAGTATAAAAAATGCGCACAAGGTAATCGTTATTCACTCTTTTAGATTAAAGATTAATCCATACTATAGATTAATATATTATATCTAGATTAACCTAAGTATAGAATTATTTATATTATAGAATAAAAAATGCTCACAAGGTGATCACTATTTGCTTTTTTAGCATAATTTAGTGTAAAAATGCGCACAAGGTAATCGCTATTTGCTTCAGAAACTTCAGAAACTAAATAAAAAGCATTATATAAATATTATTAAATGAAAAGAGCAAATGACGATTACCTTGTGCGCATTTTGGCTGATAATAAAAGAGCTATGCAAAAAAAGTATAGATTAATTAATACTTTAGCATAAAAATGCGCACAAGGTAGTTTGTGTTAACTTATTTTTGTGCGTATTTTTTATGCTAAGGTATAGATTGCGGTATAAGGTTTTAAAATGCGCACACGGTAACCTTTATTTGTTCTTTTAGATCAAAAATTAATTCATTTAGATGAATCTATTATATCTAGATTAATCTAAGTATAGATTAATCTATATTTTAGCATAAAAATGCTCACAAGGTAATCGTTATTTGATCTTTTGGATTAAAGATTAATCCATACTTTAGATTAATCTAGTATATCTGGATTAATCCAAGTATAGATTAATCTAGACTTTAGTTTGTGATTTTTTTATGCTAAGCTATAGAATAATTTATATACATTAGCATAAAAATGCGCACAAGGTAATCGTTGTTTGCTCTTGTAGATTAAAGATTAATTCATGTTTTAGATACATGTTATATCTAGTTTAATCTAAGTATAGATTAATGTATATGTTAGCATATAAAATGCTTACAAGGTAATAGTTATTTGCTTCAGAAAGTAAATAAACAGCATTATATGCTGAAGTATAGTTAAAGTACTTGCACTTTTCAATTTATTTGCTCATGAAAAGAGCAAACAATGATTACCTTGTGCCTGGTTTTTATGCTAAAGTGTAGATTAATCTAGTATAGATCGGTGAGCGCACAAGGTAATCGTTATTTGCTCTTTTTATTTTTTTATATTTATATAAAGCTTAGTTTCTGAAGAACGGGTAATTGTCTTCCCGAAACATATCATACGTACATTTACTGGGCCTCGTAGCAGTTGCTACCTAAAATGTAAGTTGTTAATAACTAGAATTTTGGAACACTTGATTTGACTTTCATTAAATTAATATCTAATATTTTTTCTGATATTTATATTTAGAAGTACATGCTTTATGTAATTTCAAACGAATATAAATGTTAAAGAATATATTAGATTTGTTGCAAATTGTTATAAAATAGAACAGAATGCTCTGAAGTTTATATATATA